>UCQR01098560.1:0-21181 GCA_900474235.1 Cecidostiba semifascia | reverse complement strand
CCAGGGGGAGGGGGAGTAATGGGCTTTGTTATTATAGGATATCGGTGTAGTACACGAGTAATGGGAAATATTTCCTTCGAGAGCGTCTTGAAAAAAGTCTTGAATTATGAACTCGGGATAACGAGATAAATTTTCCCGACCGCTTCAGCCAAACTTTCGTAAACAATACCTTTTGCGAAAAGTTGCGAGAGCAACTATCCGAACGCGCGATATTAAACAAATTAAATATCGAGCGAGAGATGTATTTTTGTAGCTGATGCAACTCGAACGTATGTATTATAGAATTCTGAAGCAATGTAAACAAAATAAACAGCTTGAAAGCATGCGAGCTTGCGATCGTCGACTACGAGAGAAAATAAAGAAAAAGAGAGAGAAAGAAGAAAAGAAGACGCAAGTTTACGCTCCTCCGGGACGAACAATCGCACGTAGCCCCGCGGCGTTTCACCCTTTCGCCTTTGAAAGCTCGCTCTCTCTCTCTCTCTCTCTCGCGCGCGTTCGGCCGCTTTTACTTTTCCAGTCGATGGCTAAGTATAACAATCGCAAGTGCGCTCGTTACTTTATTCAGGCGATTCTTGAATTCTATGCTCCACGTGTTCCGCCTGCAGAGAGAGAGAGAGAGAGAGAGAGAGAACGATCGAGACAAAGCGGCAAAGGCAGTGAACGATTGCAGCACGTCTCCACCGCGCCTTAAAAATAGCTTCAACTTTGAGGGGACGCGCGGGAAAAGTATTGTGCGACCTTTCGCCTCGTTCGCTCAAGCGAAATATTGATCTTGCACGCGCGCTGTCTTATTTTATATACGAGGTTACGATTGAAACATACCGATACATAACTGTAATAATATTATCGCGTTCGCGTGATAGCAGATGACTTATTTTCATGAGTTTATGATCTTACAAAGAATAAAAAAAAAGAGTCTTACTTTTTGATCTGGCAGCAATGCTTCGAAAACGTTTGTAGGCCGGAAAATATCAAGTATACGTATAAAACGCCGCACTGCTATACTTTCCGGTGAAAAACGAGGCGGACACTGACGCACTCCCGAAAACAAGGAGTCGAGAGAGAGGAGAAAATACGCGTTGCAGCGCATATATGTATACGAATGCATATTACATTGTCCCCCGCAGCCTCTCTCTCTCTCTTCATACACTCTTCGCGAAACGCATTATTACGTATACATATATGTAGACATTCGCGTGACTGTTGCCGCGGCATTATCCGTCCACTTTTCGAGGTATACCGAAGCTTTTAGCCTTATACTCGGGGCGCGCATTTCGTAGATTCGAGCCCCGCAGCTTCTTTTGCACTCTCCTCGCACGTCGCCTTCTTATATATGCGATACCTACTATAGGACTCTACATACGCCCTCCGGTGAAAGTACGTTATGCTTTTTCGAGGGGCGTTTTAGTCACGGCGTTTTGCACTCTCGAAATTTGATATGAGCATTTTAATCTCGCATTCCTGCGGAAAGAGAGAGAGAGAGAGAGACCGCAGCTGAAATATGACGTGCGCACGAGGAATGAAATCTTGGCTGAACTTGCTTAGACTCCGATGATGGAATAGTCGAGCTTTACTATATCGAACGTTTATTATTTGCGAATGCATTAAGAATTTCATGAAATTCAATTGCTTCTGCTGCATAGTTAAAAATAACGAGATTTTTATGGCGCATCGAAAAAATTTAACGAGCGTGAAAGCACAAGATAATTTTCAGAATAAATATATTTCATGAGAAATGTTATATATTTCGATTTTAACATATATGAGATTAATTTATTCAAATGAATTCTGAATGCCTGCTGGAAAAGTCGAAGTTTTCAACGAATAATTAGCATGATTATCCGTAATTCGATGTAAAAGTTTCAATAATTAATAGTTCAGTAAGAGAATTTGTCTTCATTAAAAAAAAATTCAATCTAGGAGAATCACCCCCCAAAGCTATAGACTCAAATCAAGTTAATCCTCATTAGCAGAGCTTTCATTAAAACTTTTGCATGCGTGCATTAACGTTCAATGCGAATAACGTAATTTCTCGGTACGAAATTTGGCACGAAGCATTGGTATCGTTCTGCACTGTGAATCACATTTCGAATTCACGTTGGGGATGGGAAGTATAACTTTACGTTTGTTCGATTTTGGTTAATGTTGGATTATGAATGTCCTCGTTAACACTCACATTTGCCCAATGCATCTGAATGCTGCTAATGCTGCTATTGTTTGTAATGCTAATAAGCGGTCGACTCACGAAAATTACTAAATGAATTAAAATTGTTTCTTGCCGCAATCAAATTGAGTAATTAAAAAATTAAACGAAAAAAGCGGCAAAAGAGAATGGATATCGATTGGAGCTGATACTCGTTAAAATGGATAGTATACACGGTAAAAAGCTATCAGATTGGCAAATTAAACAAAACAAAAAATCACTGTACACCTGTCGTAAGATATCGTGGATTTCGAGCTTATTTTTCGCCTACAGCAATTTTTAACAAAACCCAAGCTCAAATCAACTCTCCAATCTACTTTTTCATTCTGATTGAATCTTTAAAAGTTAAATATATATATATACATATATTCGAGACTTTGAAAAGTTGAAATGCTTTTCACACAATAAACACATTTTCACCGGTATACAGGACGTTATCACAGTGTACACCGGAGTTATACAGAAAAAAAAAAACAAAAAAAAGCACTGACCAAGCAACGTAAGTAGCAAACAAAGTTTAAAAGTAGAAAACAAAAACGAAAAGCAGAACACATACACTTACAGTTGACGAGCGGATAAGCCCGTGTCTGCGGCTGAATCGCGGTAGCGCTGGGCGCCTGCCGCATCGGATGGACCTCGTGATAAGCGGCGTTGGACGTCGCCGAGTTCTGATGATACTCGCTCCTGCGCTGCTGATAATGACTGCTCCCGGGGCTGTTATAGTTGTTGTTGTTGTTGTTGTTGTTGTTGTAGCGTTGCACAGCTCCGGAGAAGAGACGCTGGTACCTTATGTAGCAGCCGCTCGGCGTTCGATCCTTAATTAGAATGCAGACGCAAAAACAATGCTTTACTTGTTGCTAAGGAATCGTATCTATTCACAATAGTGATGGCGTGAACACGATTACGGTATTGAAAACGGAAAATTGTCATAGATCAAAGAAGCTTGCTTGCAGATTTTCCGTGCTGCGAAGAGGATGTGAAAGGCAAAATCGATAGTGGAGTTCGTGGAAGAAGAAACATTTCGTTATACTGCGTATATTAATAATTTCGCGTATCAACTGCCAGCTGTTAGATATTCCGACATGTATTATTCATTGAAATAATCCAGAAGTTTAAATTTAAAATTTAAAATTTTGGTTTTCCATCTGAACAGTCAAGGTTGATAATACCTCTAGCGTTATTATACATTTGAAATGATGAATACCTTTTGAAAATTAAAATGTATTCATTTCACTGGAATATGTGTAACATTAATACGCAACATCAATTTGATTCGTCAATCACTTACTCTGTGCGAAAGTGGCAGCTCCACTGGATCCCTGTTTGGACATATTAACATCTTTTTATAAGCCTGCTGTTGTTGTTGCTGAAATAAAAGAAAAAACAAACTGAGTGAATCAACTGGCGACATACAAGCGAAACAAAAATAAATTCACGTCGTTTAGCCGATAGTATATATAATGAAACAAATACGCGCATGATTCACGACGGCAATAACAGGACAAACTTGACCACGTAAGACTCTACGAGTAACGATAGTTTCGTTAATGCGTTCGAGGAGCGAGAGAGTTCGAACCGTGAGAAAAGACCATCGTCGTGTTTTCTCTCGACGTGGAAATCAATGTTCTCCTGATGGACAAAAGAAGCAACAGCGAACACACTCTGTGTATATGTGTATATATACACACAGAAGCTCCGCGAGAATAATGGAAAACGCCATTAATAGAAGAACTGCGGCTCTCCCTCTTATACGCGCAAGCGTCGTCTCTCCACTAAAAGATAAAATACTGCAAGAGGATTTCATCGGGAGCCCTCGCATCCTTCTCTTCTGCGCGAGCGCGTCTGATGCAGTTGAAAGAGAAAAACTTGTGCAGCAGAGAGGTATAACAACCTCGTTTGACTTACCTCCGGCTGCTGCTGCTGTTGCTCCGGCGAAGCTCGTCGTTCAGCTTCTGCAAAGGACGAAAGATTACATTACTCTTAAGAATCACACAAAGGAAAAATGCTGCTGCATTCTTTGTGCGAAAGGGAGAGATGGAGAGAAAGAGGTGCACTATAATACTCACAGGGATAAACAGATCTGCACAGCTCGTTTTTCAATCATTGTTGCTCGTCCCTTATTTTTCTCTGCGAGAGCGAAAGCAATGAAGAAAAAAGCTCGCCTTTTGTTTCTCAGCTGCTTTAAAAGACGCGGTTTATCGACGCTGTTTGCTCTCAGTGGAGAAGTGATAATATATTACGTTGTGCGCAACTCGAGATAATGAATTTTTCACTGGTGGAATCAAGAATAAACAAAAAAACTGCACTGCCATTTTCCGACTTTATCTCGCAATTTATTTACAGACTCCTTCGACGCAACAAATATTACGCGCGCGAAGAAACGAGTATTGAATTGTACACGCGCCACCTCCAAATATAGACCAAGTTCTGCATTTTTCCAATATCTCACAATACAATTGGTAAAATACGAATCCCTTTAAAAACGTCGCTCTGGAGATACATCAAGATTGGATTTTCTATGAAATTTCTTGCGTATCTATAATATATCGTATAATTCATCCGATGTCCCAGTACAAGACAGATAAAGCATATCTCAGAGTCAAAAATTCCGAAACATTTCCGATATAATATGTACGCGCGCAACAATAGTCATGTAGGCTGCAACTCTCCGACGAGAGCGCGTATAGTGTGTCCACTCGAGATCTGATACACGAGCTAGTACAGTCGTAATACGGCCAGATCCATCCCCCCAGCAAACAAAGTGCATATCTCTCTCTCTCTCTCCCTCGGGCTCTCCTCTTTCTCACAACTATGCCAGCGGAGCAAAAGCCACAGGCCGCAGGCGGTGCGACTGGTTAACATTGCGCCCTCCTGCATAAATTCATAGGTGTACACTAGAAGCGTACATATACATCCACTCTATACTGTGATCCGCCGGACTGTATACAATTGTATATACACATATACAGTGACATATGCATATATACGTGTACAGTGTACATGTATACGCACCTCGCACGTGTATCGTGAAATGGCACTCGTTTCGATTTCCGGCAGCATCCGAGGCGATGTAGCGCACGTTGTGGTCGCCCGGGTAGAGCGCCTGGCCTGGTTCCTGCGGAAAAGGTGGAAGCAAAAGGTCTGTGTGTGAGAATATATAGGTATACTATAGCTAGAGATGGATTAAAATGGAGCGAGATTCGCGATTACGCGGCAAAACGATTCAGAGGACTATAATATAGGCCGCTGCTGATGTATTATACAGAGAGAGAGAGAGAGCAATCACGTTCAAAAGTGTTTGACAATTTAAATGTAACACGTGTATACACACACATACGTACACATATGTAGTGTGCAGTGAAAACTAATTAAAGTATAGGCGTCGGAGGCAGTATAACGCGTGCTATAAGCGAGAGAGAGCGACGTATATACAGAGGCTCTCCGCAGTCGATATTGGCCAGACTTTGTCGATTAGAAATTGCTGGAACTGACGCGCGCGCGCGCGCGCGCGAGCGAAACTCAAGAGTTGCAGCCGTATAACGAGCGGATCTATACACACTACTGGCTCTCGGCAAACGAGTTTTGTTTAAAAGGAGGCATTTCGGCCGATCGAGCCTTGCACTGCACGCAAACGGCCGAAACTTGGGACTGGCAGCTGTATGTGTATACATGTATATATGGAGTGTGATGGGATGAAGAAAAAGAGACTGCAGCCAAGTTGCAGGTGCAAGTTTTAACGGCCGTTGCCGCGTTATTAAGCGCCGATTCGATTACTCTAGGTGTGCGCAAGTCTATGTGTGTGTGTGTGTGTGTGTGTGTGATATTACGGCCGGGAGTACATTAAATTACCTCTGCTATCTGGGCTGATGCACTTTCCAAGTGCTCGTTCCGCAGTCATTTTCGTTCGAACATTATGCTTCACCCCGCGTGAGTTGGAATTTACCGACGAATTCATACCGATGTTGTTTTAACAATTTTAGATAGATTTTTTTTTTATTTTCGGAAAATTCGTTTAAAAAACGCTATTTCTTTCTGGGAGTAATCCAGTTCTGGCTCTCGTAAATAAAGAACGTTTCCGTCAGTCGAAATCGATCGCGTACGTTGCAATCGCCGCGACGAACACTTTTTTCAGCGACATTTTTTACGCCCAAACGATTGAAAGAGAAGCAAAAAGAATAATAAAATGCTCCAGCACGCTATTTGTACACAGCCTGCTATTATATTATACGTATATTTGATTTTCACTTTCAACTTTATCCGTCGTGTATAAATTCGGGTAAAAAGCTCGGAATTGTCATAACGCGAAGGAAGCAGAAAAGCAACACCGGTAATTAACGAGTTGAACTGCAAAAAATTCCATCGCATCATGATGCTTTTAATGAATCGGAAGCCGCACGCTCGTAAAAGCTCTATAAAAGCCTCGACAACAGGCACTTTATCCCCCCTCCCTCCAGCTGAAAGTCAGGTGGGTGGTGGTCCCGAATAACATTAAACGTGCGCGAAGCCTCTGCAAAGCAGCGCGCGGTGGCTGAATTTCAAGTGGCTTCGTTAAGCCGAGGACTCGTTGCAGCTATAGAAGAAGAGAAAACGCTTAGAGGGATCGGGTATAGGCATTATTATAATATATACTCACTCGCGACTTGTAGGTACGATCGACGCGGACGTTGTCGCTGAAAACTGGCTCTTGCCAGAATATCTGACGCTCGCGCTCGCCTGGATTTAGTCGCACCTCGAACGATGTCGGACAGCTCAGCACCTTTGGACTCTCCGTATCTGTAAGACGAGAAATTTAATATTGTACCTATATTTGAGCTTTTTGAAATTTTGGTGATAACGACTGCTCGAGCTTAATTAAGGTTACAGGTTAGCGAAGGTAGACTAATTGCGATAAATTTACACAGGTCAGCGAAAAAAAACTGAAAATTATTATACTTGTGAAATTAAAGCAAAAAACTCATTATGAATAAAGACTCCCAAATGAAATCGTTTACTCTAAATCGGCCACAAAAATTTTAATCAAGACCAAAACTCTTCCTGCTTTATTTTCCGCGCGCTCGACTCTCGGGGAGAAAAAATAAATTCCGAATTCAGTGCTCTAATTCTTCCAGGTGTTTTTTACGAGTCACGCAAGAGCGCCATAAGAAAGCCACCTACTGCTGCTATACACGTGCTCTGCAGCGAGCCACAACTCTCATTTGGCCGGGCCCGGCAACTACCTGTAATTCTGCGAGCGAAGCTTTGCCTTTATCTAATTGTATTATCCGCAGGAAATCCTCGACTAGTATATATGTATGGAGCTAGACGGAGCTTCCAGAAATGAGTGATTAATATTAACGGGAGCCGACCGAGAACTTTAGCCGATATGCGATGTATAAGGATATGGGGGTAGACGAGGATCCGATATGGCTTTAAAGCGATAGGCTTGTAATGCGAGTTTCAGGCGCTATATACCAACACCCTGTCATCAAGCACTAAATTAATACAGCTCAAGGTGCAGGTTAAGACATTATATCTGGAACACATAACTGTCAGCATTCTTCTGCGATCGGTAGTATATTTGTAGATTGTATTTATAGATCAAAATATATGTGATTTAATCAACGTATCTTAAAATAAAGCTAGACACAAACGTTAAAAATTAAAAGCCACATTCCAAAGCGAGTCGCATAGGTATAAACAAACAAAGAAACGTCAGCGTATAACACACACGTATATACACATCCCGCAAGAGTTAGCGCGCACAGCAGCGCGCGACATCTTCATTCCATAAATTACTCTTCGCAGCTAGCAGCAGCAGCGCACGTACTTTCGAAAACATCATTAGCGCGACGGCAATCGCGTCGATATCGAACGAGCCGTGTAATGCGTTTTACGACTCCATCGCTGCGCACACCGCACGCGAGCGTGATTGCATTCCCCCCCTTATCGCGTCCCTCTTCATCCCACAACAGCGCGAGCCAGTGCCTACCTATATATATACACATACATAGCGTCATCGGGACCATAATTCAAAGCTGGGAAGAAGTAGGCGTATACTACTACTACTACTGCTGCTGCCGGCACGCTCGAGACCACACAACAATGACGACTACACTATAATTCAGCGACCGGTATACGTGCGTAAATACGATTGATTAATCGAACGAGTACCGGCGACGCGTGATTAATCGCTCTCCGATTCGACGCGGATCGCGCGCTGATTCTCTGCAGCGCAGGATTTTCGGAATGCTATCCGCACCGGTGCGGCATAAGGAGATTTGAAAATTCCGAGGCGGCGGAAATAAGCCAGGCTCTATATATGTATATAGCTGCTGCTGCTGCTGCTGCGAGCGTCAGGCGTTATACGCGAAATTTCATACGGGATTGTGGGACTGTAGTGTGTGTGCTATACGCGCGCGGAGAAAAAGACAGAGACGGAGATTTTCAGCGCCTTGGGAATATGATAAATTTGGCGAACGCTGCAGTCGCGGCGAAAAGTTTTCAGAAGAATGGCTGCGCAGGCTAGTTTGCGCGGGGAATCTTGTTTGCAGACAACTTTTCATACATATACGACACCGCATATCACGGGATAAGGCTCGAGGGTATACAGCCGTTATTTTTGCTTGCGAAATATGTTCTATATGAAAAATCATTATGTACACCACTTACCCCGAATTCGGATCATCATGCGGCAGGCGTTCGTGTAATTAGTAGCTGAAGACCAGGCGGTGAAGGTGAGCATAGTCAAGCCGGGAGGCAAATCCGCTTGTAGTTGCTTGCCCCAAGCCGGCGATGCGTCCACGTATCTGGTAACAAGCCAGAGATGCATGTAATATTCAACGATACAGTCTGTATTGTATTATAGATACGTTCCAGTTTGCCAAATGAAAATCGAATGTCTCTCTTTTAGAGATCATGCTTTGGCTTTGAAATGCAATACAAAAATACGGCAAAGCCACATAAAGTGTCGAACCTTCTCATTCTTGGACGAAGATGAGCATCATTGTATAATAATAAGTGGTCGACCGGCGATCGATACACACTTGCGCGTCGCGGGTCCGGCGACCGATCAAGACTCTCGAGGAAGCACTGCAGCACGAGAGAGTCGACGTGCAGCTCGGAACTCTCTCAAGAGAGAGAGAGAGCGAGGCGACAAAGAAAAAGTCCGGGGCTGCAGAGAGAGAAGGGGTGAGTATACTGCGGAGCCGCGCTCGGAACAAAGGGCCACTGCATTACTTTGAATAGCGTGTTGAGCTTTGTAGCCGAAAGAGACGTTATAAATATTTTAGCCGTATATATGCTTGTTGAAAGAACGACGTTGAGCGCTTATAGCTGAGGATTTTAATGTCTGATTATATTTTACACAGATTAGCGTATTAGACAGACTGACGCTCCGCAGTGAGATATTTTCGGGTATATGACGGCGAGCATTATATATGAACACTATGTTGCATTTTTCGCACGAATTATATGCGTATTTTTGTTACGACAAAATTGGACGACTCGTGAGATATCGGAGACGTATATGATTTTTGCGAATTTCCAACCGTATAATACAGACAACATCGATGGAACTAATACCTCGTATTGACTGATGCAGACTTTTGTTTGTGCCAGTGCTACGTTTCATTGTATATCAATATTGATTCCGGCAATTTCAGGTCATCCACCAAACCACTCACATGAACATTCAACAAGCCATCAGCTCTTATAAACACATTTTAACTATAAAATCAACGCGTAACTATCATTTCGCAAACTAGCAAAAAAAAAACGTGTATATAACGGCGACACCAGTGTGTATACGCGACGCGACAAATTAGCTTCCAAGTAAAACCAACACGAGGTTCTTCAAGCTTGCAATCACTGGGCTACAAACATAGGAAAAAGCTCGATAAATCATCGCGTCCACGTACCTGTACCAATCAACGTTGGTCTTGGGCTGAGGAAAGGAGACTCTAGCGGTAGCCCTCCTAGGCGGCAGCTCGATGTCCAGGTCGTTCGGACACCTGATGTAGGGTCTCGGCGCTTCGGTACTCGTCGTCGTCCTCGTTCTCTCCGTCACCGAAGAAGCTATGAAAAAAAAAGCCGATGCAGCAGTGCAGATCGAGTCGACGTCTATCTTCGATTAATCACGCGCTCGAGGCGCATCTGGAGCCAGGCGAGCGAGCAAATAATTGCGTCGGAAGAAGAAGAAGAAGAAGAAGAGAAAACCTGATGCATTATTTTCCCGCGTTTCGCGATATGCCTCTGCGCTAATCTGTCGGGAGACAGCGAGAGGAGAAGATTCATCGATCAAAGCGCGACGTAATCCGCATGCTACGTCATATATTTTAAAGCCCCAACAGAGTTATTCAACACTATACGTGTATATATATACACAGTGAGAAAAGAGACGAAAATTAGATAGACGAATTCGTGAAAACTCAAAATCAATTCGGGAAATGTTATTATAATATAAGTATTGTATAAACGGGAATGTCACACAGAATTAAACACAAAATATCAAAACCAAACCCGTATGCAGAATATGATTGATGACGTGATGATTGAAGTTAGAATGTTAATTCCGCATATATATTTTTCACGCATCAGACAGTAGTGACCCAGATAATGAGGGCGCGCATCACGCCCATCCCGGAAAAGCATTCGATCAGCAGCAAAACCTCGCCCGCGACGAGTCGCACACACCTATATACACATATACAAAAGCTTCCGCTTTTCTCTCGTATATACAGCCGAACGTCTACCCTGCGATTGGGACGTGCATCAGAGCCGGATAGGTGTATAGCTGGAGCGACCGGAAATTCGGTTCATTAACGGCATCGATCCGCCCGGCAGCGCTGATGTACGCGAAAAAAGAAATAGACGCGCGCGCGCGCGCGCCGAGAGTCGGGAGAAAAAAGCCGAAGCGAATAGACAGAGACGAATAGACGAAGAAGAGTCGGCCGTCATTGTTACACACTATATACGGGGGAGGGGGCAAAACCGCTCGCGCTCATTATCCGAAACAATGAGAGTGCGAAAGAATTCCTCGCTTTTACACTGTAACTTGCTCCGCGACGGTGGGCGACAAAAAGCTTCGGAGCTGCAGGAGTTTTTGAAGGAAAGCTGCTGCAGCACAGCGACGACTCTGTCTTCTTCGTGAAAAAGCCGAACGCCAGTTGGCCGCGCGTAAGCTCATTAAGGAGTGGCGTTAACGTATGGGCTCGTTAGCGCCTATATACCTATATACATCCGACCGCCGACGTCTACTCGTTGCCGCGTGCGTTTTCTGTAGGTATATATACATCACGCGCGCGTTGTTGCAGCTTTTCATTATAGGAGAGCCCGTTTACTCGGCCAGGCGCCTTTCGCGAGTAATGGATTGTTTCGTTTCTTCATCGGGGCCGCGATTATATAACTCTTGCGAATTGATTATTACGCGCGAGGCCCTCTGATTATGCGTATCCCCTCGAGATAGATTATTAGCCTGATAATATAATATGAGGACGAGGTCGCGACGTAATTAGGATCGATAAGCGTTGCAGTGTGCGCGAGTGACCTAATAACAATGAATTTTTCGCTTATCTTTTACTAATACACCGGCCCTCAGCTGAAAATGGAGCTTTTATGCAAACGCTATTTTGTGTGATGGGTTAAATTGTTGCTTGAGAAACAAAAAGAAAATCCATTGAATATGCGTATACATACATGAGGTTTCTATTCCGAAGATGTTTTTAATCAATATAACTGAAAAGAACATTACAAAAACGTCGAATCAATGGGTTGAAATTGAAATTTGTTCACGCGCAGATATATCTCACTCAGCTCGACTACTATGTATACTATATCGCGCCTGTGGTATTTTATTTTTCTCACCCGTGTAATAAGGACGTGGCTCCGACGTGTACTCTCGAACGCAGACTGTATCCCTGCCGTTCCACTGTCCTCCTTCCTCGCACGTCCTCAGATAAGAACCTTCCAATCTGAAGCTCCTCCTGCACCTTATATGGCACTTTGCTCCTTGAGGATAATCCAAAGCTCCCGATGGATGTCCCGGGCATCTCATCTATACACGGTAGACGGGGGTGTATTTTGCAAATAATAAAACTTTTACAACGGATCTATACTGCGAGGGATTACTTTTCCTATATGTATAGGTAGTAAGTACAGTAGCGGCTATGCGCGTTGGAAAATCCAATTTTCGAATCACACACGTGGAAGTGAAAAAAAAGAAAAAAAAAAAGAAAATTGTGAATTTTTCCACTTCGAATATAATAAAACTTTTCAGAGCTTGAAATTGAGTTTCGCGCGCGCTGTTTGGAGAATTATTATCATCATTATTATAGCTAAGTGTGTATACAATTCTCTCTCGGACGTGAAATTTAACCGCGAAAAATAAAAAGCGGACACATTTCGCTGAGAGCAAAAGTAGAAACTTGTGGAACACAGTATATAATTGTATACTATAGGACAGACGGATGTCTCGAGACTTTTACCTCGCCGTAAGCCGGTGGCTCGAGCGCCGGGCACCTCGAGGTCCTCGAGACGCAAGTTCTCTCGTCGTCGGCCAGCACTAAATCGTCCGCGCAGACACAATAGTAACTTCCGGGCGTGTTGATGCAGTCGCCGTTGCAGCCGCCGTTGCGGTAGAGGCACTCGTTAAGATCCAGGCACTGGCTCGTGTTTCTGAAGCGCAATTTTTTCATAAATTCTCATCAGCTCCAGTAGCAGATGAAACATTATTTTTACGCGCGTAATTACCTTCGATTAACGTAGAAACCCGAGTAGCAGGAGCAGGCGTAAGAACCGAGGCCGTTGATGCAGATCTGCTCGCACTTTCCGTTGTCTGCTTGGCATTCGTCGATGTCTGGAACAGAGATTACATTTTCATGGTGAGCTTACAAGAAAATTACTCGCATTTATCTCGATTGTTTCAGTTTCGCGCATACCAACGCATCGGTTTCCGTCCCTCTTGAATCCAAGACCACAGCCACAGCGGTACGAGCCAGGCGTGTTTACGCAGCCACCCTCGCAGTGTACGCTACCTTGGGCGCATTCGTCTATATCTGAAAATCGAAATAAATGTTAATTTATTATATGCAGTCATATATAGCTCTGATTCCTAATTAGCCAAGGTACGAATGATAAATCAGCGCGCGGCTAATGAGCAAATGAACGTCAACGGCTCTCGTCAGAAACTCACCGACGCAAGCGTTATTCCTCATCTCGTAACCAGGCCGGCACCGACACTCGTACGAGCCGGCTTTGTTCACGCACTGCTGCTCGCAGCCGTGACTTCCTCCCGCGCATTCGTCAATGTCTACGCAGCCCGAGCTGTTCGATTCCCGAGCGCGGAAACCCTCGTGGCACGAGCAAACCGCCCGTCCATTATCCTCTCGGCAAATATGCTCGCAGCCTCCGTTCTTCCCGTCGCCGCACGGATCCTCGCTGTAGCACTGTCTGCCGTCTTCCCTCAATCGCTGCTTTTCCGGACACTCGCACTTGTACGAGCCGAGCACGTTCCTGCAGATGTGCGAGCAGCCACCGTTAAGCAGCTCGCACTCGTTGACGTCCTCGCAGGTTCGGTTATACCTGGATAGGTTGTAACCTGGAGGACACTCGCAGTGGAAGGAGCCCTTGGTGTTTTTGCAGGTGTGGGAACAGCCGCCGTTCTCCGAGGCGCACTCGTCGATGTCGTCGCAGGTGTTGGCGTCCTCGTTGAGCTCGTAGCCGTCGGAACAGTGGCAGATGAAGCCACCGTCGATATTCTCGCAGAGGTCGGGACAGTCGCCGTTATCGACGAGACACTCGTCGATGTCGATGCAGCTCTTTTCGTCCGCGTCCAGATACATTCCCAGAGGACATGTGCACTTGATGCCGTTGGCGTAGTTGTAACAGGTGTGAGAGCAACCGCCGTTATTGGGTCTGCATCGATCGTCGGCTATGCAGCTTCGCGAGTCATTGGCCAGAACGTAACCGTCTGGACAGATGCATTTATAAGATCCGACTGTGTTCTGGCATTCCAAGGAACACATGGCTTGGCCGTTCTCGCACTCGTTCACGTCGACGCAGCTCTTCTCGTCGTCATCCAGTTTGAAGCCTTCGGGACAGTGGCAGTAATATCCGCCAATGGTGTTGTTGCAAAGCTTGGAACAGCCACCGTTGTCGTGGGCGCACTCGTCGACGTCGAGGCACGTCGCATTATCGGAATGTAAATAATGCCCTTCGTAACAAGTGCAGAGGTAGCTTCCGAGAAGGTTCAGACAGTTGTGGGAACAGTTATGAGAAGATGTGAGGCACTCGTCGAGGTCTACACAGGTTCGCTTATCTTCCGGCAGAAGGATGTATCCTTTCGGACATTCGCAGTGATAGCTTCCCTCGAGATTGACACACTTGTGAGAACAGCCCGTATGGACGTCGTTCTCAAACTCTTCGCACTCGTCGATGTCCTCGCAGGTACGCATATCCGATTTGAGACTGAATCCAGGTGGACAGGAACAAGTCACGGTGTCACTTTTTGCGTCAACGTGACACGTGTGCGAACAGTTTCCATTGTTCAGTGAGCAGGCTTTTGATTCTGCACATGTGACGTTATCGTTAGCCAAAACGAATCCAGGAAAGCATGAGCAGTGGTAGCTGCCAACTGTATTGATGCAAGCTTGAGAGCAGTTGCCGTTGTGCTGGAAACATTCATCAATGTCATCGCACAATGCTTTGTCCAGAGCGTTCAGAGAAAATCCTGTATTACAGATGCACTCAAAACTGCCATGAGTGTTGACGCAGTCGTGAGTGCAATTGTCCTTGTTTTCTGAACACTCATCAATATCCACGCATGAATAGCCGTCATCGGCTAACCGTAGTCCTTCAGGACATTTGCAGACCACTTCATTGTTGATTATCTCACACAAGTGACTGCAACCTCCATTATTTTTGTTGCAAGCCGTTTTTACGATGCACGTTCGATCATCTTTGTCCAAAATCATGCCGATTGGACAGCTACAAAAAGAACTTCCGTTATTGTAATGGCACGAATGCGAGCATCCACCATTTTCAAGAAGACAACCATTGATTTCCAAACAGGTTTTCTTGTCGTTGAGAAGCTGTTGGTTATCCAGACACCTGCACATCCAGCCACCGTCCAAATTTTCGCAGATGTGAGAGCAGCCACCGTTGTTGTGCCAGCATTCATTGATATCCCTGCAGGTCTTTCCGTCTTCGGCAATTTCGTAACCCATGGCGCAGCGACATTTGTTTTCGCCATTGATGACAAAGCACTTGTGTGAGCAGCCGTGGTATTCTTCACAAGGCTGCAATTCGATGCAAGTTCTGTTGTCGTTACCGACAGCATAGTTTTCCGGACAATGACAGCTGTAGCCACCCTTATGATTTTTACAATAATACGTGCATTGATGCAGACTCAAGGCACACTCGTCTATGTCGCTACAAGTGCGATGGTCCTCGTTGAGCTTATACCCATCTGGGCAAGCGCATGTGAAACTACCTGGTGTATTGATACATTTGTACGAGCAGTCGTCTAATTCCAAAGAACATTCGTCAACGTCTTGACAAAAGTCGTTCAAAAGTTCGTAACCTGCATTGCATCGACACTTGAAAGAGCCTTCGGTATTTATACAATCTTGAGGACAAGTGTGAAGACCTTCGGTGCATTCGTCGACATCTCTGCAGGTCTTCTCGTCCTCGGAGAGTTCGTAACCTTCTGGACAACCGCAACGAACTCGTTGTCCGTCTTCTTCGCAAGTGTGGGAGCACCCGTGCTTCTTCGCGCAATAATTCTCGTCCACTGCGCAAGTTCTTTTATCATCCATAAGGAACCAACGTGGTGGACACGTGCATGAGTAACTTCCCTGCTTATTCACGCATTCGTGACTGCAACCGTGGCTACTGGTTGTGCACTCATCTATATCCTTGCATCCAAAACCATTGATTTCCAATTCGTAACCGTTATTACATTCGCATCTGAAACTATCGTTGACTGGTACGCACTTGTGATCACAGGATGCTTTTGCGCAAGGATCAAGAGATTTGCACGTATACCCATCTTTGTCCAGAGTCAAACCTTCCGGACAGTCGCATTTGTAAGAGCCAAGAAGATTGATGCAAGCATGAGAGCACCGATACTCATCTTCAATGCACTCGTTGACGTCTTCGCACTTTCCCTGATTTCCAATTCTCATTCCAGTGGGGCACTTTCCATCGTCGCAAGTTAGATTATCTTCTAAAAGGTTCAGACCAGTGGGACAAGCACATTTGTAACTTCCAGGAGTATTTATGCACTCGTGTGAGCAGTCGTGTTCGTCTTCCTTGCACTCGTCGAAGTCACCGCAGGTTCTACCGTCGTTTTGCAGCATGTAACCGAGAGGACACTCGCAGTAATAGGTATCGCCTTGGTTGACGCAGTTGTGAGAACAGTTGAGCTCTTTACAGGATGTGGACGGCACACATGTCCTTAGATTGCTCATCAAAGTCATGCCAATAGGACAGGAGCAGGCATAAGTACCATTCTCGTTATGGCAGTTATGGGAACAATCGTGTATACCCCGAGCGCACTCGTCGATGTCCTCGCAACTTCTTCCATCATCGCCCAGAATAAAACCAGACGGACAATCGCAACGATAAGAACCGTGAGTGTTACTACACTTGTAGGAGCAGTAATGGTTCATGCTGGCGCATTCATCAATGTCTTGGCAGATTTTTTTGTCTTCCTTGAGTGACCAACCGATCGGACAAACGCACTTATAACTGCCTAGCTCGTTGACACACTCATCGCTGCATCCGTGATCGTCTCCCAAGCATTCATTGATATCTCGACAGTCCGAATCATCCTCGAGTTCATAACCTACCGGACAAACACATCGCGGTCCATTGTCAGTATCTTCACATTTGTATGAGCAAGAGACACCAGAACTCGCGCACGTTTGTTTAACTTTGTCTTCTTCACAAGTGGAGTTGTCGGATCTAAGGACGAATCCTGGTGGACACGAGCATACGTATGAACCGACGGTATTAGTGCAATGATGTGCACATGGACTGGGGTTTCTAAAGCACTCGTCAACGTCCATGCACGTTGTCGCGTCATCGCCCAGTTTGTAGCCAGTATTGCAAGTGCAGTGGTAACTACCGCTTAAATTTATGCAATTATGATCACACCCATGACTATCTCCATCGTCTTCTTCACATTCGTTAATATCTGCACAGAAATGTTCAAAATTATATCGTTTCTTATGAATCGATCGGTTTATATCGTTAGCTTTTAAGGATGCTTTACTCACCAACGCAAACACCCACGTCATCTTTCTTATATCCTATTTCACAAGCTTCATCTAGAGGATTATCGGTTATACCGTCATCGTAATCATCTTCTTCGTCATCGTCCTCTGCGTCATAATCCTCCTCTGGCGTCTTGTTTTTCTTCTTCAATTTTAGTATACATCTGTAAGAGCCTATGGTATTTATGCATTCCTCTTTGCATACCTTTTTGCTTCCACTGCACTCGTTTATATCTGTGGTTACAGTTGAAATTATAATCAGTAACGTCAACACTACTAGAAAAAATGTTTTTATCAAAAAAGGAAAGAAGAATAGTACTCTCACCTTTACACACTTTGTAATCATCGTCGAGGTAGAAACCCTCCGGGCAGCTACAGAACACACTGCCCGGCGTATTGACGCAGGTATGCGAGCAGCCACCGTTGTTTTCCTGGCACTCGTCGATGTCCTCGCAAGTGCGATTGTCCAGCTTCAATTTATAGCCGGGCATGTCACTACAGCTGCACTCATAACTGCCCGGCAGATTGTTACATATCCGCTCGCAGTCGCCCTTGCCACCATTCGCTGCGCACTCGTCGATATCTGTAACTCGGAAATGTCACCGTTGTTATTATGGCTAGCGACGTTGGTTTCATCGTTAAACGAGAAATATATTGATCTGCATACGTGCAGGAGTCAAATGAATTTTACGAATCACGCCTTTGGTGGACTTTAAAGCTGGGGTCGGTAAAGGTATGTATAATATTTAGCAATTACAATTCAGAGTAATCTATAATCGATATTAATATTGCATGTATACAAGTAAAATTATTAATCGCCAAATTTCATAACATGAAATTGAATAGGATTATCAAATTCATCGTTTAATGGTGATTACACAACATTCAATAATGTATTTTAGCATCTATTAGTTGCTAGAAAATATAGAAATATATGATGGAATAGCGATTCCAATTTCGTAAATATCATTCATTATAAACTCGATTTTGAGCTCGGCAAATCAGCGGGTAATCAATGGCATGGCGTACCTTTGCATGTTTTATGGTCCTCTTGCAATTGGAAACCGGGCGGACAATCACAGTGGAAGGTGCCTCGGTCATTTCTGCAATAGTGGGAGCAGCCGGATTTGCCCTCGGCGCACTCGTCGATATCTGCAACACACAAAACGCCGGTAAATATTTAGCGGGGCGATATTAATAAAAAGTTCGAACTTCTGTTTTGCCTCTCGCGTCCTATAACGTTCGGAAATCCAATTTCCGGAGACGCATTTGTATTGTTCGCTGCGCCGCGCTACAAATTTTTCACCCGAAAGAACTTTGATTTTATCGTTTAATCGGCGAACAATACGAGCGAACGAATGTGGTTTGTAATTTTAACACACGTGTAACTCTAACAGATTGTATTTGCGTCGTAAGACTTGATTAATGTATAGTAAGTAGAGTCAATAAAAATAATACAGAATACATAACTCAAATTTGTAGAAAAGAACGAAACGCTAATCCTTATCACTAATCGTACATCAAATTGACAACGTAGCAACTTTTCTTAAAAGTTTACACTGCGAGTTAACTGTAGGAAAAAAGTCATACGAGTCCGCTGTCGGTTGCCTTCGCTAAATAGCTATACGCTTGCTTCAGTCTCGCTGCATCATACGCTAATCCGCGAAACCGTCACGGATCTTAGCTTGTGCGCTTTAACATACCAAGCTCGCACATCAAGAAGGAAAAATAGAACTATGGAACAGCAATGGAATTCCGGCGCTGAAAATCATCGTGACTTCTCGCACTTTATGTGACATTTACGTGCGTCATACCTGAGCTTCATTTAAAAATAATTGAGACGTAGTTATCGTGTGACGTTTTACCTGGTTCTATTTTTGTAAGAATGTATACGGGTAAATTCACCCGTATAATACTTGCTCGAATATTGTTATATTTGCCGGATATGCTTTCATTAATAACTGGTTAACATAAATCAATACTATACAGATATTTAAGACTGTTTCGAATAAACAAATTAAAATTATCACGTATATTCTTCAACGAATAACAGTAAAAGTGAGTTCAATTTATTTTCTATATTGGAAAATTGTAGCACCAAACCACTTAGCTTAAACGGGACTTGCTCCCGTCATACTAGAGAATATTTAATTTTGCTATCGATCGCATAACGACAGCCCGGCGGCGATTGGCTCTGATTACTTTTCCCGATTGGCATCTCTCTATCTCGTCGGCGGCGGCGTCCCAGGGCGAGTCGTCGCGCCTCGCCTGGCTCATAAGACAATGGCCCCCTGAGCAGTTTCCGCGTTGATCGTCCTCATTTCAGCCTAGTTTCGTGCTTTTTTTCAGTGAATAATTTGAAACGAAAAGGAATTTTTCTAAAACTTTACTCGAAACGAAGTTTCAATATGATATAGCAGTAAAGTAATACTTCCAGCGCGATAATAGATACACTCATTTTCGAAAAAATAAAATCAATTCCATAGTAGCTAATAAACAATAATTTGACAAATGCGCGATATTAATACAGGTATATCTTACCAATGCATTTTGATCCCTGAAGGCGATAACCGTCAAAGCAGGAGCACTTGATGCCGTCGTCAACGTCCTCGCACACATGCTCGCAAACATTTTTCTCGCTGGCGCATCGCTTGATGGGTTTTTTAACGACATTCTTCCCCTCGGCTTTCACGAGCTCTGAAACATTGAACAAGAATATGTCAACGCGAATCGTTTTCTGAAAATAAAAAATTCTTGCCGTTTTTCTTACACCTTGTATTTACAAAATAAAAAAAGGATGGTACTTATATCTACCTTCTTTTCTGACGCATTCGGGAACGAGTCCTAGCCACATTCCCTCGCTACAATAGAGGCGATCCTGCTCGGAATTTTTAAGCGCAAACCCATCGTTACATTGGTAAACCACCATTTGATATCGATTGTACGGCTTGGATAGATTTTTCCTACAGATCCAAAAAATTAAATAGTTAAAAAAGTAAAGGATTATTTAAATAAAAAAAAAATAATAAAATCCAAAACGTTTTATGGCTCACCTGGATGACTTAAGAGGCACAGCATTCTCGACGACTGGAGGCTTGACCGGTGGTCTACCCGGCCTCAGCTTCCCATAACAGCTGGCGTCGAGAGCCGTGGCGAAAGTCGCGTTGAGCTTTGCCAGCGGATCTTTCCGGCGTTGCTGCTTCTTTGGCTTCTTCTGTCGCCGGGCACGGCCGGTCGTGCCGATCGTGTCATTTCGTTTCTTACCAACGCGACGAGGAGTTTTCTCGGTACTAGGCTCATCACCCAGAAAGAGGTCGTAGCGCACTTTGCGATCATCTGAAAAACAGAGTTTTTTGGTTTTATGAGATAAAGTTACGAGCTGCTATATAAGTTTTCTTTTATAGAATTCTTAAGAAATATGAATGAAAGTTAGTGTAGGATTGATATAGATAATAAGAATTCTGGTGTAAGCGAAAGAAAAGGTTCTGGTGTAAAAAAGCAATGGAATTACATTAAAATTTTCACTATATAGTTTTCATTGACTTTTCATTGAAATTGTCAAACTATTTCATTCGAGTCATTGCAAAATTTTAGCGGAAATTTCATTTCGTTTGTGTATAAATGTGTTCGCTACCAACGATCTTTTCCCAAGCTAAACAAAAATAGAATACGCAAAATTAAATATCGTAAAAGCATTGGTTCGTATCATCCTTGACATGTTAATAAT
>UCQR01098399.1:0-11361 GCA_900474235.1 Cecidostiba semifascia | reverse complement strand
ACTCTCGCGCGAATCGTCGTATGTATAATGACGCGATATAGTCGGGGATTCACATGCGCACCAATGGAAAATACTGCCGATTCGAGGCTTCTTATATACTTACGAGCTGTTTTCTTTTGCTATGCTGGCGGATGACTAAGCGGAAGATTAGAGACTCTGTTTAATGTTTGATTTAGGTCTTGATGGTTAGGTGTGGAAATTAATTCGGGATATTTGGACTTTGAAGTGAGAGAGAGAGAGAGTGGACCGATTGCTGCGACGTTCTAGAATTTCAAATGGAAATAGTCACAGTAGAATTTGAGGTTCAAACGAACGTGCGAGAAATATGGCGTTTATTTTGATTTATGGGAAAGTGGGAGGAGGCGCTTTATTGTGCGACCTCAAATATGGCTAAATATATATTAATGCATATAGGTACTTATATGCTTGAATTATCGGTCTGAACTGACCCGACTGCTTCCACTTTTTGTCGTTTCTATATTATTCATTGAAATTCTTCGTGGCACGTTTTTTGTTTTATTCCATCACATACACACTTACTCTTTTTAGGATAACATATATATATATAACACAGTAGTTCATGCGAAACAAACCATGACTCGAAAAGTGTTTTTCATCTACAATCTCACGTTCCAAATGTTTTTCGATGTAACAATAATCCAAGCCTCTGGTATATTATAATACGCCGAGATTATTAACAGCGACACTTTAGCGATGTTTCTCGTTTCGACCTACATCCTCAGTCATTCAATACGATATCGCAGTATTAGTGAGCACTGCAGTATAGCTGCACAGCTGTGTCTATAACGTATCCCGGTGAACGATATATACATATATACATTTTTGTTTAACGTGTATACAGCGCGTGGCTGATTTGACAGGAGAAAATAAG
Source organism: Cecidostiba semifascia (assembly GCA_900474235.1). NCBI lineage: Eukaryota > Metazoa > Arthropoda > Insecta > Hymenoptera > Pteromalidae > Cecidostiba > Cecidostiba semifascia. The sequence goes on along the minus strand of UCQR01098399.1, from coordinate 10,469 downwards.
GCTTCGAGAAACACGAGATCGATTGCAGCGATGCGAAACAATGTAAAATATAATACACATATATACTGCACACGAGCACTGAGGAGGGAATGTGTGGCTTATATAAAGTGTGTTGCGTATAGCGCAAGTTGTACGCGCGCGCGCGCGAGGCTAAATTTAAAACAGAGGAATGAGATTTCTCTGATGAGAAATTAACGCGATTCTTTTTCAATTTCCTGGGCACAAGATACCCCTGTATGGGTTGTTTACGCAATGAAGATAGTAAAACTATAAATGAGCTTGGTGAATGAAGGTTTAGTGTGTATAAAAACGAAGCGTTTTGTTTACACACGGGACATTTTGATGCTATGATACGATTTGGAAATTTCCAGTTTTAAGGTCAATGTGAAATACCTGTATATATTAAAAAAAATATATATAAACATGTTTTTGAATCCTCGCCCGATTGTCTTCTTTTTTTTTTTTTTTGCTAAATCTCGTTTTGAATACACCGAGTAACGACCTCTACTCGCCGACAATAAATCAAGACATCATCATCAAGCCGTCATTCTCGTCCGGATAACAAAGCTACATCAGATACACTGCAAGGACATACGAAATACAACAAAATCAAAACAATAGCTGAATCTCTAATCTCTATCTATGTTACTTCTTAAACATGTTATATCTACTTCTCTTATACTTTTACTTATTTTTTTCTGTATTCTATACCTTGTAAAGGGCTTTTTAGCCCGTCTAAGTTAAATAAATAAATAAATAAATAAATAAATAAAATCCCACTCTTATCGACAATTTCTCCGAGCTAAATCGCATTACCTCCGCATCAGCTATCAAAATGCGCACGACATATCTATATAAACTGCACGAAAAGTGCATCAGCACGCGACGCTATATACACACACACCGAATGAAACACAATTCAAATCGGTTACGTAACCTCTAGCATCACCCGGCGCAGCTGTGTATATACGTGATTGATACACGCTTCGAGCTCGCGAGTCTTGGTTTGCAATATCGCGCGAGCTTTCGTTTACTGGGTCAAGGTCGTTCGCGACGAGAGACGATGTCGGGATGTGTATGTTGTATATAGTGTCGCTGCTGCTGCTACTACTACTACTGCACTATTAAAACGGTGACCCGCATTATATAGAGGCGAAGGTGTTAGCAACGAAGTATCTGATGTGGATGTTGGTATGTAGATACGGTTGGTGAGACTAATTAGGATTTTCGTTGGTGCTGTGGATGAAAGTCGACGTGTGCGACTGCTGTTTTCGGAGTGGGTGGGTATACTAATTATGTTTGGGTGGGATTTGAGAGGAATTGCGGATGAGGTGATACTGGATGGAAGATGTATAAGAGAAGATTACTTGGGATTATAAAATTATATTTTTCACGACGAATTTAAACAATAATCCATTACCAACTGATTTGAATAACTTACGTGTGACGTGATATTGGAAGTAGGTGATTGAAAGAAGAGACATTCCAAACTCACCTGTAACATAAAAATTTTCGTGATTAAAAAATGTTGTAATAATAATAAAAAGCACTTCCTTATTATAGGCGAAGGGTGTGCAAATTAATTTTAACGAAAAAATAAAAATACATATTAACACTTATCAATTTACAACATCAATATAATTTAAATTTATGCATGGAGAGCAAGGTTGCTTTAGCCTAGCTAAATTTGCCAAAAGAACTCCCGCGAGTACAGTATCATCGTCCAGTCTGCGAGTTGGCAAGCTGCATCAGCAGCATCAGGGCTTAGAAGAAGAAGTCTCCTCTCCGAGAAATGTAATTACTGCCAATTAAGTCGTTTGCTTCAATAAAACCTCAATTATTTTGTATCAATTTAATGAACGCCAGGTTAACTCTTATTTATATAAGCGTACAGTCTGTGAACCTACTTAAACGAGCTCTTTCTTATACACAAATTGAATAGTGCAATACGATCGAATGAAATTTAAATTTCGAATCGGCGGATCATCCGTACTCCTTATCCCATACACTGCAAATCACTCAACTTTCTCTCTCTCTCTCTCTCTCTCTCTTGAAAAAAAACTCGCCCCTCTCTCAAATGTCAATCCAAATCCCACAAAACACGCAGCTCGACGAGCATCTCCCGCATACGAATCACCAGCTATATATTCCTAAATACTGTAACAGCACACGCTGAAGAAACAGCTCCCGCGGAATAAATAATCCCCAGCCGACGACCAAAAGCAAAAATAAAAAAACCGAGAGAAAGGAATTCGCCTGCGGTGCGCGTCGTCCCTCCGGTATAATAATTTTGTCCAGCGGCGACGTAACGAGAGAGTCGCTCCCTTTGCGTTTTTGCCCCCCCCCCCCTCCGTTGTCGGCGGCGGAGGAGGAAACGAACAGCCGGCGAAACGAAACTAAGAAGCCGAACACATGTCATGAATACATGCATACGACTCTCTCTCTCTCTCTCTCTCTCGAGGTCTTTCGAGAAATGGCTAAGCGCGTCAGAGGCAGCATCTGCGAGAGCTATATACTATGTGTATATGTAGTATACATGCATATATTTATACAGGGTGACAAAAAGAGTGCAGAACTTGAGGCTTTGTGCATGTGGGTATTGTATACATATGAGTAATTGATTCGATGTGTGTGCATATGGTGTGGTTTTCGAAGAGAACAGAGCGTCCGTTCTTCGTATAAGCATCAGTGTGTGTTCGAATGTTTATTGTTTTATTTTTCCGCTTTGTACAGTGCATGTGTGCACGGCCGCAGTGCACACATGCGGATCGATGAGTACTATTTCGCGCCGTTGCAGCTGAGCTTTCGTTTCTGTATAATATACTTATACGAGTTTTGGTGTCGGAAGAATGAATTGCGAGAATTTATTGTATAAAATTTTTTGTTTTGCAGTACAGTTCGTGGAAGAGCGTTGTTATTTATAAAATCGATTTTTGTGCTCTCGCTTTTGAGGGTGTACCAAGAAGTATATACAATCAAAACTTTGGTGTATCATCAATTGCGAGCGCCGCGAGCTGCAGACAGCAGCAATTGTACTTTCGCAAATCGACTACTGCAACAACTGCAGCCGCATCACGAATTGTGTTATCTGATGATAATATAGCGCTCTCTGCAGTTACATTCGTCAAACCGACAGTCTCTTGATTACACACAAATAAATAAGTTTTCGTATATATACATACATGCTGCATATAAGCGTAAAAAAATGTAGGACATAAAAACGAAAATAGAATATATCGTATACAGTATAGTCCTGATGCATTTCCTCCTATAAACACACACACACAGGAATAAAAGAGTCAAAGCCCGTCGCGCTTGCGTAAACACACCGCAAAAGGAAAAGCACGACAAACGACGCGCCGACTCTATACTCATCTCCGCGAAGTCCCGAAATAAAGTAACGCGTCGGTAAATAACGACTTGAAAATAGCCTCGCTGAAATTTCGATAATCTAATCAAGCTTACTCCTCTTCTTTCTCTCTCCCTCTCGGCGGCACACACAAGACTCAAGATGCTGCAGTACGTGTCGTTCACTTCAGCGCATCACGACTTCCATACCACGCGTTCCTTGAGCGCAACGCACTTCTCTCTCTCTCTCTCTCTCTCTCTCTTGATGCTCCAAAAATATCCGCACGTTTCGCACAGCACATCTCGCATCAGTATCCCAGTATGTATGTGTATATAGTATAGCGTCATCTCTCGCTCGTAAAAATAAGAAGAAAAAAAAAAAATTTTTAATAGTCCTCCAATCATCGAGCCTCTTGAGTTGGTGGTATATATATATACTGATGTATAACGACGAGCATGAGTATAGTGATGGTCCCGTGAAAAAAGGGAAGAAGAAACAAGACACTCGAGGGGTTCGCTTTCTCCGTCTGTCTCAGTCGCGATCCGACGAATGCTGTTCTCGTATAGGTCAGCCAGCTGCGGACGAGCGTATATATACTGAACGAGAGGAGGAGGCGAAGAAGACGAGCTGATGCTACTACTGTGCGGGGAAGTATATACTTTATGACCGGGTGTATACTTGCGTATTTGACGGTGATGCTTTTCTGGGGATTCTCAGAACGCGTGGATGTTGATGATGGAGTTTTGTGAGAGAGAGGATTTTGAATTTTTGGACGAAATGTCGACGTTTGGCGCCTATGAATTATGATATATAGTATAGTAGGCTGCTCGCTCGGAGTTTTCCTCTCTGTGCCAAGAATTCCGAATATTCGAGCTATGTTTACTGTACGATCGGTGATGTACTGCAATGTCAGTATATCAAAAATTAATTTTGGTGTTATTCATCAGTAGTTGTAAAGTGTATAGGTTATATAACTATAATATTATAGTTACACGTTCTTAGTGTCAATATATAATAATTACACAACTATACAATACACAAATATTTGATTTGATGAGTATATATAACCTACAGATTGTTACTTATGAAATAATTTTATGAATCACCTTTATGACTCAGGCCGCTATTAACCTGGTGGTGGTTTCGACACTATCAATAGCGGAGACACTAATTACGTTACGCGCCGAGTTTATATACGAAGGATAAACTTGTATACAGCATCAAATTTATTCTCCATAATTTTCAAGTTTACTCTCTATCAGAGGCTATGTATCTGATGGCAACACACTTTATTACATACCTAATTGGACCAATCAAAGCTTGATTAGGTGATTAAAAAAGTCTAACATGGGATTATTAAAAATTTTATATCAAGTGTAATGTATATAAGACTCTATACCGTTATTATAATTAAATAATAAAGTTAAAACCGTTATCTTTTTACAGCATCTCATACCTCTGATGATAACGTCGCTTTCACTCGAACAGAATCTCTGAACAAACAAACCATATAACTGTAAATATAGAACGCATTACACACATCCTCAATGCTCTCCTTTCATCTTAATAAAACACAGGAAACCCTTCCCTCTTTTACAAAATAAAGATACCATCCTTATCTCCGCGTCTGTCTCTAAAACATCCAAAAACAGGCATAGACCATAATCCCGCCGGCATCTGGAACCGCAGCTTATCTCTTTCTCTCTGATGCAAGCTTTCGCGCCCTAGACGTGTCATTATTATCAGCATCCAAAAAAACTTGAGGAGAATCGTGCTCAAGATGCCTGTCCTGTACCTATACCACCTATACACATATACTTGTTACAACGACGAAGCGTATATACGTATACGTATTATATGTATAATATATACGTATACGCGCACAAAAGAAGGGCACTTTAACGAGCCACATGGTAAATATATCCGGGCGCTCAACGACAGAAAGTGCTGCCAGATAGCCAAAGTGCGGGCTGTACAAGAGTATATAGTCGGCGACGACGTAGAGTATATATATAAGTGGAGAAAGATCGACCGAAGTGTGCAGATAAATTAATTAATAAAAGGCTGATTATTATAGAGGATCGATTTTATAAAAAGCTGCAGCGGTGCGCGGCGAATCCTGCTATATAAATTACGCTAATTAGCGGAATTAATGGCTATAGCGTATACACCTATATACCTCATTGTTGGAGAGCGTTTTGCACAATGCATCAGGCGGCCGAAAATAACGACACCGCGACGGCATTACCTACTCGTCGTCGTTGCGCTTCATTGCTCCGTTTTCCCCGAACGGAAGAAAATAGAGCAGACACACTCTCTCGCCGCGTCGCGTACTTATATATACATAACGTGTGCAACGACGGCGGCGAAGGTGAAGAGAGAGAGAGAGAGAGAGAGAGAGAGAGAAAAAAAGGAGCGACACATTGTTGCTAAGTGATTTATTGCGTCTGCGAATCGTGATCCAAAACATTTAAGGCTAATTAGTGTGTTGTGTGCGTGTGAATCAGGTTTGGATTTCTGTTATATAACACTTGTGCTAAACAGTAATATATAAGCGTCTCTATAAAATTGCTTTTTGTATATACATTGATCTTCTATACATACGCTAAATTTGTCAAAACCTTCGATCAAACTTTTACGAGGCAATAACTCCTCCTAAATCTTCCCGACGCTTTAACAACATTCTTATAAAGCCCTCCAAATTCATCAAATCTTCTATCTCCACCGCAGTGTATAAAGGAAAAGCTTGGGACTAGACCCCAAAAATGCCAGAGATAGAGTCTCCTCGCCAACGCATCGAAGGGAATCCGACGCTGCATTCTACGGAGGCCGTTTACCGGGGGGATCAACTTGATCCGCTCGGCACGTACATGCACGACTGATGTGACGTTCTTCCCCCTGCAGTATTATATACATATATATATAAAGGAACTCGTGTGCCGTCGAGATGAGCAAGGAGAGAGACTCATTTCACACGACGGGGAGAGAGAGAGAGAGAGAGACGACCATTCGATATTTGACTTGTACGAGGGGGTGTAAGGCTCTACTCTTCTCAGACATGAATTTCATGTCGCGCCTGATAGTGTGTCTTCATTTATTCGGCAAGAGCCGATCTAACTGTGGGTGTGTAATAGTCGCGTGACTAGAGAAGATGGATTATACGGTCACGGATGGATTTTCGAATTTAATAGGGGAGCATCAGCGACGATGAATTAATTATGTAAATATATTATTTAGGGGTAAGAGAAATTCGTCGGAGGTGTTGTTTGATTTGGTTTAAGGGATGCGGCTCTTAAATAGCGTGACACACGCCTCGAGTTTGGATTGTCCACTGTATACATGTACATCAGTGATGATGGATGAATTTATGTGGGAGAGTCGCGATTTTATCGAGTTTTAATTCGGATTGTTATGCAAGAGAGAGGTATACATCTCGATGTAGGCGTCAGCCTTGTAAGGAAAACAATGCATCTCCTGATTTTTTTTTTCTTTATAACTATACCTGTGTGAAAATATAAAACGATTCTCCAACTTATGTAATCTAGTTTCATATATACCGAGACTGCAATCAGTCGATCGTTATACGTCAGGAAAAAAGTGCTAAACACGAGAGATTAATTCATGAAATCTACTCGTAATACAAGTCAATATAATAATAAGCAACACAATAACTCCTACCTGACGACGACGGCAGGTATACATACGCTCCGAACTCACAATAATAATACGAAACTCGCTGAAAGCAAGACAGCAGCAGCCGTAAAAATCACTCGCGCATAAAAAGCTGAAAATTCGAATAAGGTCAACACCATCACCATCACACACGTTGCATTGTCTATAGTATACAGCACCAATCCCAGTAATAAAAAGAAACACACATTTCTCGGCATTGCACAAACATCAGCTCACTATTATTAGCACAAAAAAAAGCCATGATCGCACTCCAGCGGTGAAACCCGGCGCGCGTCAAGGATCATCGTGGCGGTAATTGTCGCCGAGTTAATCGACGATTACTCGGTGTGTAGGGAGAGACTTGCTCGTACGAGCACATCACGATGGTCATCGCTATGTGTACCGAGTTTGCAGTATAGTCGAGGAAAAGTCGCCTGGACGGCCGGTGCCCCCTTGTAACGCTCTATTAAAAGCGCGTCGGAGGTGCAGTGAGTATATGTGTGTGTGAGTGTGTCGATGCGAGGCACGCAGTGCCGGAGGAAGTAACGCTAGAGCCGACTGGACAGACTGATGCACGTGGCGATGAGAGAATTTTATTGGGAAACGACACACCTGGTGTCTACAAAGCGATGAAACTCGGTGGGCTGTGTGGAGTGTAATGCAATGTTGGGTAATTCAATCCGCGGGAGATACAATACGCTTGTGCGAGGGTCTTTTGTATAGTTTGCTTGTTTTTTTGGGAAGAGAGTTGAGAGCGACGACACGTGTTATTCTACGGCGAGCGACTGGTTTTCGAACGTGTAGTGCTGCGAGACGGTGATCTGTGAGGTGTTGTAACTATGTACTGTATACTGTGTTTGTTTTTTGGGCTGCTCGAAATACACGAGTTTTCGATTCAACCTTGACAGGTTATCATTCGGAAAATCATTTCGAAAAAATTTTTATTCAATACACTCATCTTTATCATCATCAAATTGTATACACTTGATTGTTGATTTATATAAGAGAAAAGTCCAGCAAAAAAGTCGACTGGCCTTCTGCTTCAAGCATCAGCTGATGCTTTATAATTACACTTTTCGTAATGAAGTCTATAGTTCTGCACTGAAATAATACTTCATCCATACGATCGCACTCTCAGAACGAACGCTTCAATTAAATAACTCAGTTAATTAATGAAACCGAGACAAAGTATAGAATGCATATACTTCTAGCCAACTTTAAGACAGCTCAATTTCCCTCGATAATAAAGTAGACTACATAAAAAGTAACATCCAAACGCGAATATAATACGAGAGAGATCGCGCCGTTTTCACGTCGAGATGGGAGAAGAAAAATTCCGAGCTCACGTGCATAATAATAATCCCGCCGAGCAATTTATACGCGATGAGGCGTGCGCGCGTAATCGAGTTTTCTCCGCGAATACATGTATAATATGGTTAGATCCGAAAATCGTTAGAGGCTTCGTAAGTAGAATTGTTATATACAGTCACGTATAGATGATCGGCGCATGATTGTTGTTAGTGCACATAATATGCGGTTGCAGGAAGTGAAGCTGATGTCGAGAGAGTGAACGAACGCAGTGGATTATAAGTACACGAGGCGTTCGTGCACGAAATGCTAAGGATGTGCTTCGGGCTTCCATCATCAGGTATGGATGATATGCGATCGTGAAGTTTTCAATTTTCGTTTCTTGAGAGAAACTTTGCTTTTGTCATTCGCTTCTAATCCTTCACTGTAGTCCTCTATATACCTATAATTTTAAAAGAATCTCGAAGAGTCAAAGAAAGAGATTAATTATACAGCACGAATGGCCACTTGACTTTTCTGTACGTGTCATTCAGACTACTTCAGGCTCTTGTACCAGTAGTTCTATAATTAATTACGTAACTTCAGAATACATTCTCGAGAGACGATGATTTGCGCCTTTTTTTGTTAATATTAGCGAACGTACAATGCGACCAAATCGCGCGCGACTTTTATTTTTTTTTTCACAAACCCACTCTCTCGCGAAAGCGGCCTACTTTCTCGGCTGATTGTCTCCTCTCTCGCGAAATTTTCTGGCGATAGATAAAGCGGAGATTAATCAGGCAATTCTCACACGTACACATACACGCCTAGACAAATGTAGGTGACGAAGCTGCTTAGAATGACTAATGAGTTGGACAGATTTTTCGAGATGAGATATTCAAAGATCCGATATATCTATACTGCGATGGTGAAGACAATATTGAAGAATAAATTTAAATGTCATTCATATGCGGTGCAATCAAATATATGATTCACAACTCACGAGATAAATTATAACCATTTCTTCTTCTTCAATATCGCACAAAGGCGATATTAACGCAGCTATACATAGCTCCGAAATTGAACATCGCGATTTTTACGATTCAAGTGACAATCGGAAACAAATCACAGCTCGCTCAAAAAGGAGAAAACGAAATTATCCATTCATCAATTCTCCTCCTCTCCATATGCAAAAGGGGCTCGTGGGTAGCGGAACAAGTGTCAAGCACTGTCGGACAATTGCTCTAGGTGAAAAGTTCCTACGGCAATATAAAAGCCGGAAATACAAAAGCTTCATGATGAAAAGGCGCGACAATATATTACATATATACTGAACCCGTTTCTTTTTTTTTCTACTTTCAACGCCCTACATACAAATGGACTCGCATATGTATTCTATACCTTTAATTACAAAACAAGCCTCTCTCTATTTTCTTTTTTTTTTGTTTTGTTTCTTTTTCTTTTTCGACAATACCGTGTGTTTTTCAGTCGTTTTCATTGTGTTTTCAAAGCGGTTTCACGCTAGAACGAGTGGAAAAAGGTACGACACTCCCATCAGTAGTTATACAGAATTGTTAAACGACTCGCTTGTAAACGAGTGCTCCACACTAAAATTTTTCCATTTTTGTCGACTGCCTTTTATTTTCCCTTTATCATATATGCATTGAACATGCGTATGCATATATATCAAGCCATCATAGTGCATCAAGAGCCGCTGGGGAGACCACACCGTAAACGCGCCGGCGGCGAGTCGCGATTAGTAGCATCCGTGCAGGCGTAACTCGCGCGTGAGATGTGCGCGAGAGCGACTTCCTCTCTCGACGCTTATATATGACACGAGAGCAAGATAAATAATTACGGACAGAGAGGGCAAGACACAGTAGTTATATATACATATTTCTCGGACGCGCCTCGACGAGAAACTCGCTTATGCGAGTGTATAAACTTTTCGCGTGTGTAATTTGTACATAGTATGACTTAGAGAGGGTCCCCTATATGTATGAATGTATCTAGGAGCATCAGGATCCCTTTGATCGGCGATTCGTATGGACGTCTCTCTGGCATGACTATTTTAGCGATGAGGCATAATATACACTTAGGTGTCGGAATGAAAATTAAAAGTACTTCTTTTTAAGTGAATTAAACTTTGAATATTATTTCA
>UCQR01098306.1:0-10055 GCA_900474235.1 Cecidostiba semifascia | reverse complement strand
CGTATATATAACGTGTGCGCAAACTGCACCTTTGGCAGCAGCAGGTGCAAGGGCGTAACCTGATTATTTTTCTCGAGACGTGCCGCACAGCTGCTGCGCGTCGAGCTCTCTCTCTCTCTCTCTTTCTCTCTGAGAAACGAGGTAATTTGTTGCCGAAAAAAGAGAAGACGACGTCTGGTACGGAGAGCTGAGTTTCGGGTGTGTGTGTGTATCTATGGAACTTTTGCGCTTTGTGTCCGACTCAATTAAAGTTTTGTTGTTGTTCTATACGCAAGACTTGAGAGGTGCAAAATAAAGAGAGAAAGAGAGAAGAACGACGTGTGGTATTGGCACGTAAAAGCGTATAGTCGCGCGCCTTGTGAAAGGAATAAGAGAGAGAGAGAGAGAAAGCCGTCTGATTTGACACTTGGCGCATGTTCCGCCTATTGCCCCAGCTTTTTTAAAACTAGGTCTCATTAGTGGAATTTCGGCACAAGTGCTTTTACTGCGCGCGCGCGCGCACGACTTTCTCTTCCTCTCTCTCTCGCGCGCCTCAAATGAATATAAGTGGAGAATTTGCATACGTTACGCCACGCCTACTACCTAGCCGTCATTCAGCTAGCGGCGGGAAAAAAAATTGAAATTTCCTCTTTCTTTCTTTCAACTATATACTCTCTCATACGCGCGAGTGGCTTTAATACACACTTTCGGAATAAAGAAAATTATTACACTTTGTTTTTACATGCACACAAGTGGCGCCGCGGAATTGAATTTTGTCGTCGAGAAAGTTTTTTTGTTTTTCATCACTCGTATATATAACATTTCCATAATATTTACTCTCTCGCCGGGCTTTTACATCATTCCCCGTTGTTAGTGTCCGCAGTGACTTTTTGATAGACTTCTTCTTGCTCTCGCTTCTGCTTCGTTTTTCACTTGACTCTCTCCGCTGCACCTGCACCGCAGTCCGTATGAATTATGAAGTATTTCATTTCCCGGTTGTTTGCCGCGCTCACACCGGCCGCGAAATTAAATACACTATATGCGTAAACATGTTTTGTTTCTTTTTCCCGCACGTATTATGGTATATAATAGAAAAAATTGCCGCTGCCGCCGTTGAAAGAATTTTTTACACGCGGTCATCATATTGAGGAAGATGATGAAAAAAAAAAAATCAAGAAATTTCGAATATGCCATACACTTCCCGCGAGATTTGCATGATTGCGAGTATTCAGCCGTTTAACGACTCTCTCCTCTTGCATAATTTTTACTACACACAGTGGCGTTAAATTTCAATTACGCCACTTTTTGAGAGAGAGAGAGAGAATTATTAGAGTAATAAAATGAGGCTGTAAAAATCGCATCGTGCTTTTCCTATAATATAATATACATACCGAAAAATCTCTCTCTCTCTCGCTGTTGGCGAGCATCGGTCGCATGCGCGCGCGCGCGCTTGCAAGTGTTATATAGCATGTTGGTGTCGTCCCCAGGGAAATTGCAGACCCGTCGCGCTGCTCCTTTCGTCCCGATTACGAGCCCGCGGTATTTAATTAACAGGGAAAACTCCATTCGCTAACTCGCCGGAGCATTGCACAACAGCCACGTAATTATCCGGATTCCATAGCGTGTTATATATATATATAGCACCAGTATATACTTCTTTCGCATCTGCGCGACGACGACTGTAAATTTTCGCAGCAGAAGTATATATTAGAGAGAGAGTCTCATTCCGAAGTTCGGCCGTGTAATTTATAATCCGAGAGAAGCCTTTTAATTTTCGAGTCGAGGGATGAGAGGGAGAGTTTAATAACGAGCTCTGTGTGTGTGTGTGTGTGTGGTAGAGGCTTTTAATGGCCGTCTTATCGGTATTAGCGGCCGGTGCGGGGCACATCCGAATTCTTCACACGTACGTATTCCGGTGGAGCTCAGGGAGAGTGTCATGATTTATGAACTCTTTATCTTGTGCTGTTGCAGGAGAGGAGGGATGTGCGGTCAAATTGTTTCTTTGCGATCGTGAGAATTATACTCTTATATAGCAATTAAGACATTTATTGTTGGATAAAAGTCGAATTTCTTTGATAATATCTGCAAAAATGAAGAATAGATGGAAATCTCATTTAATTATCTTCCGCGAGAATAGACAAACTATATATAACATCTACATTCTTTCCTGGAGGAATTGAAACTCGCGCGCACTGCAGTATACAGCAAAGACAATCGCAACAAAGACCATTTGCTCCTTGCCGGCGAACTTAATTGCACTCTGTCGATGATATTCAAGAGAAAGAGAGAGAGAGAGAGAGAGAGTGAGAGTCCAAGACACTGGAATCCTACGAAACATCATTAATTGTTTCTATCCCGCAATAACTCGAGCTACAAGTTTATAGTCGTGCAGGATCGTAGTGGTAGTAGGAGTTAAAGCGCTTTCAAGAAGGAGAGAGGACCGTCGTCGTCGTCTACTCTCTTGCTTTATATCGTCGCCGGCGTCGCGCTGCAGTTGCGAACTTTGCCCCGACGCGACTCTCTGCGTCCGGCAGCCGACGAAAGTAATCGAATTGCCGTGCCGACGTCTGCACAGTCTCTCCCTCCCTGCTCTCTCTCTCTCTCTCTCTCTGATGTAGCTATATATATATAATACTGCTGGTAGTTTGCCACTTGAGCTCCCAGCGATCGCCCCTTTGCTTTTCGATATGGAAATTTAAATAGAGAGAGATTAACCGTCGTGTTTGCTACTACTGATGCGAAAGTCGATGGAAGATCAACAAATTACGCCGAGTTTTTTTTAGCTCTCGACTACTAGTAGTGATATAGAGATCGGAGAAAGCTTTTTCCTTGCCGGCGGTGACTTTTCTTGCGCCTTTCAATTTCATCGGACGCCGCGAGGTGATAATGCCTCTCTATATGTTAGTGGCTGCAAGAAGTGAATCGTTTGCATCGATATATAGGCGTTCCTAGTTTTTTCAAGACGAAGAAAAATCATTCTTTTAAATATAAATACACTGCAGAGATGCTCTCTCTACAGAAAAATTCAATCTTTTCGAAAAAGGCCTTTTCTCATTTTCGTCACCATGCAGCCTTTGTTTCTTGCTCGCAAGTACTTCCTCTCTCTCTCTCGGCGTCGTCCTTTCAATCATGATTGCAATTTCCGTGAGATTTCCTTCGAGACTCTCTCTCTCTCCCGTTGATCTCTCTCTCTCTCTCTCTCTCTGTCTCTTTTATTTATCTATCGCGTTCGCGCGCGTCAAAAAAGATACGACCTTCATTATTCGGCGCGACTGACCCAGAAGTAGAGAGAAAGAGAGAGAGAGAGAAAAAAATAATACAAAATAGGCTGGAGATAGAGCCATCCCAAAAGCAATATGCTTTCTTTTTCCCTCGGTTGAAGGAGCGAGAGTCTCCGGCGCCATTTCCTTTGTTTACCCGAGCCACCGGATCGTCACAAAGCCGTCTTTTAGGAGACGGAGATGTAGAGATACATATAAGCGCTGATCCTATAATGAAAGAGACTCGCTTAAACAAGATTTACTTTCTCATCTCTCTCTTATTTCTCTATCGTGTGGAAATAATATCGCGAGAGAGCTGGCTTTAATTAAGCTCGAAAAATATAATGTATAAATATATCTGATTATAATCTCTCTCTCTCTCTCTCTCTCTCTCTCTCTCTCTCATCTTTCTCTGTAATATAGTATATATCTTTTGAAAACTCTCGCTTTAATTACGTAAACTACTGCGTTGAGATGAGCAAATCAAATTAAGTGCAAAGTTGAGTTTACGAATAAAGCGAGTCCAAGATTTTCCTTACTACTACTACTACTACTACTACTACTGCAGAGGGATGAACTTGTTCGAAACTTTCTGTTCCTTTGGCCGCTTTCTTTGCTCTGCTCGTACTCGCGGTCTTCTCTCTCTACATCTCCTACTTGTATTCCGTCAGGAGTTATACACCTCTGACTCAGCCAAAGGGAAAAACAATCGAATGCCAAGAGATGAAAGTGCACCGCCACCGCTGTGAGAATGATAATATTTCGCGGAGTATGTAGTAAGAAAGCCGCACGTGTTTTATAAAATTCTTTCGATGAAGAATATAGATTAGCGAGAATCGACTTACAACTTTTGTTTCGAGCTTTTCTGATGCGATGATGCATTCTTTCGTTACAGCAGTCCGACCTACTTCTTCCTATATAATACGTTCAGGAATTTTCTGCTGCATCCGTATAGCCGTCAAAGAACAGGAGGAGAGGGAGAAAAAAACCAACTATTTATTTAGGTCGGATTCCATTAGACTTACAAACCGCCGCAGCTGCGACCCGTAATGTATTCCGCCGCCGAAGCGAAAATCGAAAACAATAAAAGTTCACGCCGTATCAGCAAAAAAAAAAGAGGAAATCCGATACTCCGTAAATAAAGTGTAAATGAAATTGATCAGGAGCTGCAGTAACGTCACGCGTCTCTCGATGCTATAATATTACAGCAAAGGCAAATTCCTCGGGAGCGAAGTCGCTCGATCATGAAAAAGCAGAACGAAGAAGAACAAAAGGAGACGAGAGAGAGAGAGAGAATTCTCGAGAGAATCGAAGGAAAATCAATGAGGACGTGTGTATTAGCATGTATGATTCTCTACGACATCTTCATTTTCCGCTTGGATGAGCGGAGGCTACACCGCTTAACGAACCGCGATGATATCGGCAATTCGAGCGAACTTTTTTTTTTTGACACCTCGATCGATGTTGGAATTTTCTTTGTACGAAGAAAAAGAACAAGACAAGTTGCTTACATTCGAGCTTGACTTATACTGCAGCTGGAAAATGAGAAAAAGTTTCTTGCAATGATAAGAACAATTTCCGCGGAGAACCAAAAATACTTTTTGAAATTGTTTCATTTTAAAGTTTGCATTACAAGTATACCTATATCAATTTTAAATCTACTAGAGCAAGGCAAAATAAAAGCAAACATTTATAATCAAAAGAGAGGAAATTAATTTAAATTCATACAGAGGGTACAATCTCATATTCCGTATCGCGACTCGGTTTGTTCAGCGACGCTCTAAACGTATAGCTATACCCCAGCAGTAGCAGCAGTGAAATCAGCATTATCGCCGGGATGCGACTTTTTCCGCGACTGAATTTCCCCGAGTCGGTGATGTCGCGAAAACAAAAAGGGAAAATCCGCGCATTGTTGTCGTTGTTTTCCTCACGTATATAATTATACGTATCCCCGTGTGTAGCGATTGTTAATTAGTAAATATAAGGAGGGTGACGAACAATATCATCTCTCGAAAAGCACACTGATGCACTTGACCCGCGAGCTTTCAAAAGCAGCTCGAGCTTTTCACTCTCTTTCTCCTACTGCGGTGCAAATTAATTATACGCACAAGTAAACTGAAAAAAGCCGCCTCCGGACGCAAATAATAATAATAATAATAATAATCTCATGATGCGGTAAGGTAGCGCTCGAGCCAATTCCAGGCCGTCAAGAGCCTCGCCGCTCTGCCTCTTTCTTGCGGGAAATGTCTTTGTTAACGCGCAAGCTCATTAAGCACGAATAACGCGAATCGAAGGTAGATGCAGTTTTACAACTCACAACTATATCTCCTGACAGAGTATTTCCATTTCTGCAGCTCTTTCTCGTATAGCGGCATACATTTTCATTAAGCTCGCGGCAGGCGTGTAAAGTTGCAGAGCGCCCCGGGAGCTTTTTTTTCATCGCTCGAGTGAGAGAGAGAGAGAGAGAGAGAGGAATAAAATCTCGATTATACGCTCGTGTTTCCGCGGAACACACGCCGTGATAATTTTAACGGGATTATAGCGCGATAAGGGCTCGTTGTAACTGCAGCTAATTATATGCAACGGGGCGGGGGATGATGATTGCTGCTGCTGCTGCTGCCCCGAAAATGGCTTTGGCGCTAGAGTGGGCAAACTAATTTCAAAGTACATCGGAGCCGATTAAATGACCGTATATATAGCTGTGTATGTATATCTATATGTATACGGGATTTTAATTCGATCCTTCGCGCGCCGGGCCAAAACAGCGAAAGGCTTTTTGCTATACTGCGAGCTCTCGAAACTTGCCGATAATTTATGCAGAAATAAAGTCGAGAGATAGAGAGATAGAGAGAGAGAGAGAGAGAGAGAGAGAGAGAGTGGCGGCTAACTTTGGGGAGTCTCACCTTCAACGACTGCAGTGCGCCTGCAGTTTATGTATAATAAGAGACGAAGTATCACGATTATAAACGTCGAGTTAATTATGCAATTAAATTATCTAATGGACTCGTAATCGGATTAAAGAGAAAGAGAGAGAGAGAGAGAGAGAGGGGATCAAATTTCATAGTGGAAGCAGGAAAATCGAATTCTCCAATTTCCTGTCCACTGAACTTTGCCCCCCTCCCCCTTCTCTCTCTCTCTCTCTCTCTCTCTCTCTATGCACACTGCAGTAGACACACTCACACACAGGAGGGGTCAGCGTTATTTGTTCGGAGCTTAATGCGCAACTGCGTCTCTGATAAAGCGTAAAATTGCTAAAACGCCGGCTTTTTGCCCGAGAGCCCTCTCCACTCTCGATCGATATGTTGTATATATACACTCTCGGCAACCAATCTAGCAAACATCATCCTGCGGATTGGCATCTCGAGCTTTGCGGCCTCTGAGATGGATAGACAGACGTGTATGTGTGTGTCGAGTCGCTCTATCCGTATAATTATCGACGAATCATTGCACCAGTCACTACTCGAGCGTATCTGAGTCGACCGCGATGACGCTGGCTGGCGTTAATAAGGCAATTCTAGGGGATGAGCCGCAGTGTATACTGTTTTCGAATCGACGATTCTCTGTGTGAGTCTATATAACAGCTAGTCGAATTGTTCGATCGCGATTGAAAGACGATATGTGAGTTATACGAGGAGCACATATATGTCGTTGCAGCCGGAGGACATAATTTCACGGATAAGGGGAATTTTCATAATTTTCGACGACACCCAAGATAGAGAGAGAGAGAGACAGAGAGAGATAGTATAAATCAGCTGGGCCGATCTATCGGAAAATCTAATCACGCATCTATGATGAAAAATATCCCTATAAATTTTTTGTCCGATAACGTCAGCCGTTCGAGTTATCGCGCGCGTTATATATTGGGCTACACGCAGGCGAAACGAAAAAAGAGAGAGAGAGAGAGAGGGAGTAGTAGTCGAATGGACGATAGAGAACGCTTTCGAAAAGAGAGGGAGGCGTCGTATATAGATTCTGATTCAGCGATCGCGAAAAAGTATGAAACGTCGAAAATGGCACTTTTTACGGCGTCGTTCTCTCCTTCTCACTTTGGGGGAGGGAAAAGAAACGATTTAGAGCGTCGCTATCGGTTCGCGGAAATTCATTGTCAAGCTTTGTAACTAACTTACTTTTGCGAGAGGGAATACGGAGTCGAGAGTTTTGAAAGACTCTTTACGATGCTACTCTATGTGTGTGTGTGTGCACTTGGGTATACATATATGAAAAGTGGCTTATTCGTGAAAAATGTTTTACGAAGTAGATTCGCAAACAAAATGTAAACATTTGTTTTTAATTTTTATAAGCGCACGAGAATAACTCCAATTCCTACAACAGTTCGTCGGTTTAATTAAACAGGTCAACAATCATATACACAGCAGATATCAGCAGCAACTCCCAAAGCTCCATCAGCTCATATAGAACCGCAAACACACACAGCCCCCGACGCGTATATAAGATAGCGCACTCTTAGCGCTATACATATACTCTCGCCAACAAGCTATATAACAACGGGCGCGTCCGAGTATCCACAGGTAAGTAAGGGCTCTGCGCCAGCAGCATCAGCAGACTAACCCTCTATATCTCGTTCATATACGCTCATACGTGTTTATCAGTCCGGAGGCGCTCCGCATTCAGCCGCGGAATGACATCGGCCACCGCAACCAGAGCCCCTAATTAAGGACAAAGGTATTCCCGCCGGCGCTGCCGCCGCCGTCGAATTACGAGCCTTGGATTCCTTGGCCGAATTAGCGCCTGATGCCGCTGCACACATACACACACACACGTCGATCTTGCATCTATTTCGCACCGCACTCGTATACCTCGTATGTGCGTTTTATATACCTTCGACGTAAAACCCAGAGGGAGAGGATCGGTATATGGTTGATTCTCAAACTCTACTACTACTCCTTTCAATTCGGCACGCCCCAACTGCGGTAATTTCCAGACAACTCTCTAGCGCCCACGTATATATTCATGGGATTGGATGTGATATTCGTGGAAAAGACTGCGCAGACGGGAACGGAGAAGCTGTGATTACAAGAAATTATACGGACTACTTGGAAACTGTTACGTGATACCCCGCGGATTATACCGGCGCAAGTTATAATCGAGAGCGATACGCTTTATTATGGTCTATGCTCTCTCCGTCTTGGGCCTTTAATTAAGTTAGAGACTGAGTTAGAGACGCACGCGCGCGCCTGATTAATTTGTCTTTCGCGCCAACGAGCTTGCACGTCTTATTCTCGATCATTTGCAGGAATTACTGCAGCTGCCAACGCAACGCTGAGCCGAATTTTCTTCGTCCCTTTTATTAGGTAAGACATAATGAATGTATTGTTACGAGCTTTTGTATAGGCAAATTCGAAAATCGCGTTGCAAAAATATATAGCTTATTATATATATCTCTCTCTCTCTCTCTCTTCCAGGCCTTGATTGCGCGCCTATGTTTTCCATCCGTCATTTCACGCTTAATTAAAGCTCGCGAAATAAAAGCTACCGCCTGACGACGGCTGTATAGTATTTCCTCTGCCGGGGGTTAAATGAGCTCCTAGCGCTATCAGTTAATTAATTTACTGCGTAAGCGCCATCGCCGTCGACGTGTTCAATAGCGTTATTTACGAGACACAGAGAGAGAGAGAGAGAGAGAGAGAGAGAGAGATAGATACAGCATTGCGTAGCGGCTCAACGTCAGCTGCATCCGTTTAATCTTACGGAGAATCTATGTAATCAAGCCAGTTTTGTGTCTCTCTGCGTGTGTATAGACAGCTCGGATCTTCTTCGGTTTAATTAAAACATCAAATCAATCGCTTTCGAATTCGATCCTCCCCATAGAAAGAGAGAGAGAGAGAGAGAGAGAGAGAATAGTAGCTTCGTTTTTACGAGGGAAATTTCTACGGAAGAGAGAGTTATGGCAGCGGCGGTCGTACGCTTTACGAGACTCCGTTTTAAAGGGACGGCGGCGGCTAAATTCTTTACTCCGTCGAGCTGAATTTTTTATTCGTCACCACTGCTGCTACTGCTTTGCATATACGCTACTATACTCTCTGTTTTGTATTCCCCTTCTCGTGCATATCGATCTGAATTATTCGCCGGCGCGCTTCGACGTGATATTATTTTTAAGATGCTGTGTATATACGCGTTCGTTCGCAGTGAAAAAGTCGGGCTATGGTCGGACGCAACGTGTATATAGAGAACGTAGCCGAGCGGAGAATGGGAAAGGAAAAGACGCCGAGGCGCCGGAGGGAATTTCGCAACGGGGGCCTAATTTAATTGCTCCCTTGGCGATGAGAACCGCAGAGCCGTGTAGTATATAGTGTCATTCTCTCGGCCGGTGAGCATCTCAGCTATGGATGGAAATTTATTTCCCTTTCTTGTTGTTTTCCTAGACGAATCTCTTCTCTCTCTCTCTCTCTCTCTCTCTCTCTCTCTCTCTATAAAATAACCATTTGAATTTTACTGTATATTATAAAAGCGTATATTTACGAATAATACACTGTATACACAGAGAGCCAACGGTGGCAGAATTTCCAATTAACTTTCGGACGCTCTATTTTCCCGGGGCTTATCCGCGAGTGTACACACGGAAAACTTGTAGTAGTAGTAGTAGAGAATTGAAGCGCGCATATTTTCGAGCTCTGTCGCCGCGGACGCGCGCGAGCTTATGCATAGATTATAAAGTGTGAGCGCGTGTTCGCGCCTCGCGATTCCGATATTAATGCATTCATTACGACGTGGTTGTACGGTAAGCTCGTCGGATTTGGCGCGTCGCGTATGTGCGCTTAAATTTTCATTTGAGTTTCTGTCTTGTGTGTGTGTGTG
>UCQR01098304.1:0-20486 GCA_900474235.1 Cecidostiba semifascia | reverse complement strand
TTAAAGTTATTACCGCGCCGAGCGGCGGTATATATACGGCAGGTGTAAAAATCGCGTCGATTTCGGAAAAAAATATGTAAGAAGCATTTTCTCAAGAAATTTGAGCAAAAGTTTCGCATTTTGGCATACGCATACACCACGATATATTATAAGACCCCCAAACTTTCGAAATAAGCCAACGCGGCAAAGTTTACTATGCCGAGTCAGCGCTTATGCTCGCTCTCCCTTTTCGACATTAAGACGAAGGAGGATTCGAATGTGTGGTCGAAGCCGCCGAAAAAATCGTCTACTTTTCCATGAGGAAACTAGCATCAGAAGGGAAAAAGGAGGGCATCAGGGATTTACGAACTGTGTGTGTTTGCTGTTCGAAAAGCCGCAGAGAGACGAGAGAGAGCACCGCGGGTCGTGTTCCTCCCTTGTATTTAACGAGTTTCGTGGTTGAAAGGTGGCCCTCGCCGCGGGACGCAAGAAGCTTTTCCCCCGGTCGCACTGCTAGCGCTGTCCCGCTGAGGGAAAAATCGTCATTGGAAAATCTCTATTTGTAGCGACGAGCGTAAGAGCGCACGGGGAGACGGAGATTATTCCTTGAGTGCACAATTTTACGCTATTAACGAGCTTGCATAACAATGGCCGGGGGATGATGATTATGATGATGATGATGATGAGCCGTTGCTGGTCCCGTAACGGTTTTCAGATTAGCGCGAAAAATCGGATCTGGACTACAGCTCTCGGCTTTCGCGCTCCAGTTTCCAGCCGCCGCCGCCGCGGGGAATCGTTGCGATGGATTTTTAGGATGATCGAGTGCTATTTGCATATTATGAACTATCGCTCTGTGTGCGCGGTGCAGTGTGAGGAGAATAAATATATAAATCTCGAGCGTCGGGGGCTCTCACCCTTGGAAAAGTGAAAGTTTAATGCAAATAAAAACATCTCCGCCGCGGCTTCTCATAATGCTATGACGAATAGCTGCGGCTGTGGATAATATCTATTTGGGACGTGTACATATAAGTCAAGAATTATGACAAATGCACACTAGTCTATACTCGTATAGACGAGGAAAGTTTCGGCAATGTTGTTTGCTCAGTGTCAAAAATTTTCGGACAGACAAACCGCCGGCTAGCGATAAATTATAAGGAAATTACCCATCCGCAATTTTTCGATCATAACCTCGCTTTCACTTCTACACGATAGGAAAATACACAAATAAATCTAACTCCGGTATAATGCAGCGCGAGCTTCTCTTCATTACCGGGGTATCCCACTGGGCGAGAGATTCCCGAGGCATCCTGTGGACGCATTGTGTCCCCTCACATTCAGACGTCAAAGCCTCTGCGGATTTTTATTTTCAAATCGAAGGACTGGCTTGTATATATATTTTCACTACATAAAACCCATTGGAGTATAGACCCGTAGTAGCTGTGATGCGTGTATTGTAATACACCCGGTGACCGAGTCACACGGAGGCACGGACACTCGGGGAAAACTGTGTCGACGACGGAATTTAATATCTTCGGATTTTCGCTGATGCTTCTCTATTCTCACCCTTTGAGCACATGCCAAGGAGCGTTTCAACTCTTCCTCGCCTTTAATAATTAACCCCCACGTATATCAGCTGTATTGTCGCAGCGGCGGCCCTCGTAAGTTTTTTAATCAACAGGAATTGATATCTCGCGGTGTGCCCTTTGTTTGTCCCAATTAGGGGGGGATGTCCTTTTCAGTGCTGACGGTACGTGGCGCAATTGAATTTCCAAAGAGTATAGCTGCTGCTCTTGTTATGCAAAATTACCGACGCGCCGCGCGGAGATGAGAAAAAAAAGCTTAAGTAACGCTTAATTTGCAGATGTTTTATTCATAGCAGGAAAGCTTACGTCAGCTTATTATTTGAGTAATTTTTTTTCTTCAATACTTTTTTAATTTTTCCCGCCGAGGACGGAAACTGCGTTACGAAGCCGATTGCGTAAGTTTTGAGGCGAGAGCGAGATATAGCTGCTGCGTCTTTCATAATTACGCATTATATGTACAACATAAAAGCGGCCGCGGAGTAGAGTGAATTTTGAATCGGAACAAATCGAATCATCGTATAATCGAGGAGCCGAAACAATGCGAGCAAAACCATCACAGCGAGTAAACATCAGCGCGAACAATGCATGCGGCAACATAACGATCTTCAAAATTGCCGGCCTATCTACTTGATTTTCATTCCAGCGCACAATCCTGCATCGCGGCAGCGATCCGAATCTGTATTTTCGAGCGCGAGTGCGACACACACGACTGAGCAAAGCTCCTTAAAGTGACGTAAGAGCCTGCCGTAAGGTCAGACAATCTCCTCTTCGTAACTCCGCGCCTTCTCGATCAACAGAGCGAGGAGAAAAAAAAATTCGGGACGTGAAATTCGGAGGGCCGGCGAAAAACGCGCGAGAGCTCGACGATCCCGAAATTAGGCCGAGAGATCCCTCGGAAATCGATTTCTCACACTGCGCGTTTCGGCGGAAATCGATTTCGCGCGCCGCTTTGAGCTGCGAACTTTTCGGCAAAAAGCATGGTCGACTGCGTTGTGCGGTCGGTATACCGTTGTTGTTGTTTATTGTTGCACAACGTTGGTTAATGTAGGATTGAGAATAGTATTTTCAAAGTGCATTAAGTATGGCCTGACGTGTCGGCGAGAATAGAAACACTCCCCCTGTATGCGTACGTATAACGTATATAGGAACGGACTGAGTGGCGGAACGGAAATAAAGAAAATTCTATTGGATAAAGCAGTGCACAAGGGGGTGGAGCGTAGCTATGGATATATAAACGCACTGCGTACTTTTTCCTCCTATACCTCCTAAATATTCTTTGGACGGAATTGACTCTAGTTGAATATAATTAAAGTATAAAAATTAAATTCAGTCGATAAAAAATATACACAAGTCCACGATGCACGCATTCGTCATCTTGCTCGGGCATGTATATATAGAGAGTAGGAGAAAGAGAGAAAGAGAGAACGTCGTCGTGCGTTCAGTCACGCTCGCACATATTCGATAAGAGAACTTTTTCGCGCTAGCGCTCGTTTAATTGCCTCGCGATTGATTTTCTGGTAAACAGGAAGCCAGAAAACTGTCTCTTTTACGCGATAAAAGCTGTCGGGATTTTTTTCTTCTTCTTCGGCCCGACTGTTTTCGCTCGCGTGTTTTGTATACGACGCAGTTTTGCACTGGATGTCGCGCAATTTCCCATCAGCGATGACGACGACGACGACGACAAATAATAAACTATTAATTAACTCGCGCGTGCGGAGTTGACAAAAATGAGAAAATTGCTTGTTTACGTTTTTAATTATCGATAAGAGAGTGGATTTTTCGCGAGGGCTGCTGCTGATCGGAAACGTCCGATCGACGTTGCAGCCAGTAAGCAATTTATAATTTTAATTAGATCGCGGCTGTTTGGTAAACATCAGTGCGTGTGTCACTGTTTTTTTATTCGCATTGAAATAGCGCAGTAGGCTCTGGAGTGCGCGCGAAACGTCAAGGAATAACGGAGACTCGTCAGACTCGTGTCAAGCCTGTGTCCTCGTATACGTATTATAATAGTATAATATAAGGGGGCGCGAATGGAAAAAGGAAGCTAAAAAGCTCGACAAAAGAGAGAGAGATTGCGATAGATCTCGCGGTGTGCATGTACAGTGCATTGTTCTCCATCGGGTAATCGTGGCATGAACCTAATGCAGTTTGCGGAATAAAAGTGCAGGCCGATATATTGTCAGGTATACTGGCTTATCGCTCTCGTGGAATTGAATGGCTTGACAGAACGGCAACGTATCTAAATCCGCGTGCATGTCAAACGGTAGCCGTGTGACAGACGTGTTGCCGTCGCCGCCGCCGCTATGACTACACTGCACACACACATACACACGATGATGAAATACCGCTGAGCATTGCACGATAAGCGGCGTCGTTTGAATTGCTAATGCGTATCCTCCGATGCATCGGCCCTTAGCTCGCTTTCGCTCTTTTGTTCGACACTGTATGTGTGTGTGTGTGCGTGTGAAGTGAACAAGTGTCGTTTTGTATGACGAGAGCGCGTCAGGAAATTGTTTATTACAGGAGGATGTGTGTGAACGCGGGGTCGAGCTTTGTGAAAGAGAAAAATCGCGTAGATCGTAATATTTGAAGAGTGATTGGCCGCGTTGAATTTATTACGCTTGGCTTAAGCATTACGCACGTTACTTAAACATCGAGAAAAAGAGAGAGAGAGAGCGAGCTCTATTAAAAGGTCTGTATCATTATGTGTATATTGTGATGAATGGCAAATAAATTTTATAACTCTGATTACGCCGATGCATTGTTGTGGCCGACGCGCGTCTTTACAGTGCAATTATTATCTTATACTGGTAAATTACTCGAGAAAAAATATGACGAGGTAAATAATACCTATATATGCATAGTGCTGTGGCAATCGGTGCATATCGAGAAAAACTGGCACAGCCATCATCAAGCGCAAAACGATATCGGTCACGACCTGTAGAGGAATATAGGTCTGCGCGACGTCAATAAACTTCCAAATCCTCTCGGGAGAAAAGATTGATCGACGTACGTCGAAGTTCAGGGAAAAGGAATAGATAGCGAGAGCGATAATCCGCAAGCGTTTGGTTGTTGCAACAACCGAACGCTTGTATTAGTATATCACTATTTCGATATTGTATACCGATCACATCGCATTGTCCATCCCAAGCTCACCTCAGGGTTATTTAGACTGCCAATCAAGATCCCGATGATTAGATAATTATATCTGCGATACACACGCGACTATCATCTTCACGCTAGGCAATAATCCTGACCTGTATTATATTCAGCTCTCGGCGAGGAGTTAATTGGCAAGAGAGCAAAGTATATGTATAAGCATGTGTCTTACAACCGCATATGCGTGAGAGAGAAGCTTTCCCAACCCGCTCGATCTATCTTATCGATTTATCGATAAGCTTAAGTGACTCGGGCAGCTTTGGTCTATATATCTATGTGCGTTTTTTCACAAGGAGGCACGCGCACGCAGTGGGTTCACGTGCGTGATGAAATAAGCGAGGGTAGGTCTCATTAAAAGTGGCGAGAAAATTTTCCATAAGTGGCATTGATTGGCTTTTCTCTGAATATGCAGGTCTTTATATGTTATACGGTTTGTTTAGATGTATATAGGATGTTATGAGGGATTGAAACGATTCCAAGCTCATTCGTATATAATTCTTTGAATGAAGAAAAACATTTTTTTTTAATTCATAAAATATTCTTACTGCGCTAATGAGTGTGCCGGTGTATTTATATACATCTTATCGCAAAAATATAAATTGAATTTTTAATGAAGAAATATAAATGTAGTTTCGTAACAAGCTGCACTTAAAAGCTGATTATTCAAGATGCTACAATTTTTCCAGAAAAATCGCCGATAAAAAGCGTTGCCTAACTACAAAATTATTCAGATACACTCGGCTTATAAAGAACTCAAACAAAAAAAAAGAAGAAATATTCCCCGTATAAAGAAAAAAAAGCCAGCTTTAAAAATAAATTAAAGCGATATCAATGCGCTTCGTGCCTGCCTCGAGTATATACACAGCGTATAACATGAATTTCACATGTTAGGCAAAGCAATTCGCGCGTGCACGACGTCCTTCCAGAAAGAACGTTGCATTTTATTTTCAAATTACAAGCACGCATCGTATAGCGCGCCCCGAGACAGGCTAAATATCGCGCGCGTCTCCTTAGCAATTCGCGAAGCTAAACGTGAGTCGCGAGCGGATGAATGAAAAGATAATGTGCGCCGTGTGTCGAGTGCGGAAAAAACTGACGAGCATCAGTCGTCGGTGAATCGATGATGTTTCGCGTGAAAGGAATGAATCGCCAGAAAAATATTGGATACTAATATATATTATTTTATTCGAAATTAAAATAAGTTGTGCGTAGGCGAAGGTCGTCGAGAATAGTGAATCGGTAATTAAATTAATATCGCAATTATGATAATCGGAGATAAGGAGAGAAGCAAAAAAAAAAGAAACGAACGATTGATCGATCAATGCAGCCAGGCTTTATCTGATGTATCGGAAATTGTGTTTTAATCGAGCTCGGGCAAAAAAAATACGATCAATAACTCTCCTCTCTCGCAGTCATAACTTTGCGAGCGATCCTCGTCGATAAGATATAAATATATGTATATATAGAATAATGCACGAAAAATACTGGAAACGAGTATAATATATAGTGTAGTACGATCTCGCAGTAGTCGTAAATTATCGTAACGAACAAGTTCGAAACGATTTTTTCAACCGCGTGAAAAGAGGAAAAAAAAGAGCCGATCAAAACGTGTCTCACATTCTAAAACAGCAAGTGCTGCAGAGAGATATCGCGCGGAGATAGCTATAGAGTGTATAGCGCGAAACCGAAGGCCAAGCGCTGCGCACCTATCCACACACACACACACGCGCGCACACTTATGCATGTATATATACATATCCTATCACTCAAAGAGTCGTCGTCGCGAGAAGAGTTGTCGCGGAAGAGCTATAATAGCGCGCGTGCAGCGAAAAAAGGCGAAAAGAAAACGGAAGCTAAGTACTCAGCGAACGTCACGGACGACCGGTGCACCCGCATTTTCCACATACTCTCGCCCTCATATGTGCGATATACGCGCGATCGCGTTCAAGGCCAAGGACGTTACGTGCGATACATACTTGCGAGTTTCGAGCAGCAGCAGCAGCAGCAGCAGCAGCAGATACATATACGGAAAAAGGCGCGAAAGAGAGCCGCGCGGTGGGTATAATTTCGCGAGAATATACGCATGTATTTCGCATATATATCGCGCGCGCGCATGCGAGAGAGTCTATACTGACGCGAAATGTCCTTTCGCGCGACGAGAGCCGTATGTATGTATACATACATATACATGTATGGACAATGCAGCTGAATGAAACGACGCGGAACTGTTTAATTCCAATGCCGCGCGCGCCGAACGCAATATAGCCGATAGCTCGCAATCGCACATGTGTGTGTGTGTGTATATACATATATACATTATATACCGCGCTGCTCGACATTTAAATTGTCGCGTGGAAAGCGGAATCGACTATCGCGCTATATACACGGGATGAATAAAAACTTTTCGGAATCGGAGTGACTCGCGCGTATAATACACATTCCGGATGAATGTGCGATATTCTGGAAAATTCGTATGTCATTCTTCAAGGCTCTCGGATTTTCGTTAATAGATCTCCTTTCACGGGATTTGCAGATGCGTGACGAAGTGAGAGAGAAAAAAAAAGAAAAATCGAGAAACAAACTGGCCGCCCGTGATAATGCCGGAAGATAAAAGTATACTAAACGCGATACAATATGATAATACGCGCCACTACTTGACCGCGGATCGTATGTGTATGTGTGCAGTGTCTCGGATGGCTGCATCGATAGGACGCGCGCTGTCTTTTTCCTGCTCGGGGCGAGAAATATATACGCTGCTGGCATTCGCTAATTACCATCGCGCTCCTTACAATGACGACGAGCCTACGATTTTCATACAAAGTGTGCGCAGCGAGAGAGAGAGAGAGACGCGGATATTAACTGCGTTGACAAAAGGGGAGTGGAAAAGTTTCGCTCGTTTTTCCTTTTGTCAACGCGACTACTAAGGCTGCTGTATTATAAGGAGAGAATAGAGTCTCGCGTGCGTCGTATTAATTTTCTGTAGTTGACGAGAAAGAATTACGCAGTGAATCACGATCCGCGCAACGTTTTTTTTTCTTTTTTTTTTTTTTTATTCAAATGACGAAACTACTAAAGCATCGCGATAAAGAAAACTCGACGCAGCTGCTCGCCGCCGGTTGCAGCCGACTGGATAAGATAACCGACATTCGCCAAGTGCGCGCGTGAGCTAATATAGCGCGATACGCGATTTTTATTGCGCGCTCTCGCAACTGTCCGCGCTCTATATACTATTTTACGAGTTATATTTCTCGCTGTACAGAGCGGCAATATTTTCGTCTAGATGTAGTATATTCCAAGACAGCGTACATAAGAGCTCTGAATAATTGAGCGAAACAATGATCGCGCCCGCGTACACCAGGTCCAATTAAATAACTTTCGCTAAACTTTATGTACCTAAATATCTAGCCCAAGGCGGATGAGTATAACCGATTTTTTGTTCCCCTTTCGACGAGCTTTCCTAATCGCATATTCATTGCGCGCAATTCACGCAAAAAAAAGAAAAAGATAGAAGCAAAAAATGAATAAAGTGGAGCGTCTATAACACACGTGAAAGAGCAAAAGTCGTAAAAAAAAGACAGTCGCATGCGGCTCTCTGGTCAGTCACTTGTGCGTGGCGTCGCCTAGTCTGGCCGAGTCGCCGTGACGCAACGCGCGCTACAATACACTGATGCATGAGCAGCGACAACAGCAACGCACACATTCACGAGAGACACAGTAGTCTAGGCTAGACAGCCTTCGAGTGTTGGCTATACTCCACTCGGTTCGCTTTCGATATATACACACGCGCTTGTCTACTAGTATTATAGGAGTGGGAGTTAGGCGGGAAGAATAGCACTTGTAATACGTTGCGCTTAATCTCGCGTTGCCGGGCTCTTCCGCGAACGCGAGCCCATTTTCCCGAGGCAATTATAAACGATTAGCTAATCGCGTTATATTTCGTTCGTCTAGCTGCTTTTGCTTACATGTATATATATACTCACCTGCGTGCGCGCTTTGAAACCTTGCGCTAACTGTAACTGACGTGTCTATATTCTTTATTTCTTCTTTTCTAATTTTCGGTGATGCAGTAGCGATTATAGTCCACAAGCTCTATAGTTTTGAGGACGCGCCGGCGTAGCTTGTATTTATAACTAATAATTCACCGACTACTCGATCCCCCGTGTTTGGCTTCAAGCTTAAGCAGCCTAGCCACCGCACAGGGAATTATGAATTTTGTATGCGCGAAAAAAGTCTTGTGCGTCTTTAGTTTCTTTACTTATATACGCCGAGAGAGAGTAAACTTTCAATCGTTACGCTGGCCTAATGACACGATTCGCAACTTGAGCAATTAAACTTTTACCCGTAGTGCACGCAGTGTGCGGTGGAGAAAAAAATAAATTTTTAATCGCGAGCTAGCACCTCATTAAAATACGACTTTCGCGCACCCTATGCGCGAGCCGCCGCGTATGTGTATAATTATAGAACTAGAACTGATTATTGCACAAGACACACACATGCATTAGCTATACAACGCCGAACTATTTTCATCGTTGAAATTGATTAGATTCCGTGAGGCTTATCGCCTGCTCGCACAGAGCAATTATCAGGTGAGACAGAGAGAGAGAGAGAGAGAAGGCTCGGCTCGTGCGATTTTTACGCGCGGTGTGTGTGTGTGTGTGTGATATCGACACTCGATGGCTGCTTGCAGTTTCCACGAAAAGCGATGACTGCCGCCGATAATACGTTTAGCTCATTGTGGAATAACTAATGTATACACCTACATATATACGGCGAGTATCCGAGAGATGAAGGTCTCTTATCTGCACCTTGATTTACGGCGCTGCTTCGTAGACGATTTTCGAGTTTTTTTTTTCGCTGATGTAAGAATGCA
This sequence comes from Cecidostiba semifascia, assembly GCA_900474235.1. Lineage (NCBI taxonomy): Eukaryota > Metazoa > Arthropoda > Insecta > Hymenoptera > Pteromalidae > Cecidostiba > Cecidostiba semifascia. The sequence goes on along the minus strand of UCQR01098304.1, from coordinate 10,895 downwards.
GCGCGCTACGGGCGAAATCGTTTTTTTGCGCGCGTGGATATTATAGCGAGTCTTGAATATTTACAACGGCAATTTATTTTAAGAAGTCGGATGATTGCCGATTCCTTTTCTGCTTAAGCAATTTTAAAATTACAAGCGTTTTTACGAATACGAAAAATTGTGCCTACATAATTATATACCTATATATACTATCATATTGCGCTACTTTTATACACGCAAAACTCATCTATCCCGAGAGAACAAAAGGAAAAAACGGAAGCTACACCCGGATGACTTGATATGACAAAACATATACGACGACGTCCACGGTGTGTGGCAGGTATGGCAGGTCAAGCCGAATATGAGCTATGTGCAAGCCCAGGCATCATAATGAAATTGCTCACGTCGGATCGCGATCCCTCTAAGATCAAAGGGTTAAGTTCACCGCGTGTATGTGATGTGTATATATACAGCAGCAATGGCTCGTGATTGGCTTATATATACGACAGACACGCTGTAAGGTGCATCGGCTTAGGGCAACCGATTATATAGAAACGCACAGTCCTAGCTATATACTCTAATCTCGTTATTAGCACAAAGGAGAAGCGCAAGCTTCAGTGCGGGTGGATGCTACTGTCGGATCACGACCGCGTGCGTATAGCTTTGTCAAAATAGCTGCCACTATACTGATGCTGCAGGCACTGATGCTGTTGTATATATCGTATATGGCGAATGCCGCGGTCCGCCTCGAGAATGTGCGCGAGAATGTCTTGCACAGTTTTTAATTGCAGACGATCAATCAATAGAGGCATTACACCTGACAGTGGACTATTAGAGCGCAGTAGCGAGACGAACAGTAAACAAACGTAAAACTGTCGCGTCAATCGCTCGCGACGTTATACAGCACTGCGCGCGTTCTTGCGCTATATTCCCATCAGAGCAAACACTGTGTGTATACAGTATATATAGCTACATCGAGGCGGTGTAATTATCGTGATTTTCGCGGAAAACGATATATATTGCCCTTCGAGCTACGGAGGTGCAGCCGACGATTATCCGCACCGCGAAGGACTCTTGGCAGCAAGTAATCACTCGAGGACGACGGATAAAATAATTGTAAATGAACTTTTATGGTGCGTCGAGCTGACTAGATCCGCCCTGCTATACTTAATACAAAAACAAGTGTGCTGATTGTATTTTTCTCCTCGACTATTATATACATTAATAATTATCAAAATACGATATATTCCGTGAGTCACTGCACGCGCGGCTGCTGCACTGATAATAAAATGCGGCACATTATACATATCCTTATCAATTTTACAAAATACCTATTGTCTTGTTGTCAGCTGTTGATAAACCTATATACGGACTCGCGCGAGCCGCGTGAGTCATGAAGGATCGTTATACCTATTATAGCTGAAAAACTATATTATGCAGTTGCATATTTGCAACGAAAATATACAAGATCCCTTCATAATCCTTTAATAAGCAGCGGCAGCAGCAGGCTATTCCGTTAGAAACGATCCGTATCTCGATACTCTCCTCTTTATCGAAATAAGCTAGAGAAAGAGACACGAGGCTCGATTATCCTACTTCGTGTGCCAGATGCGATTTAAAGAGTCGGCGCGTGGACGTCGTTTAACTCGGCTGCACGACTGCTCTACTCTTTCGCTGCTGCTGCTGCTGCTGCTGCTACTACTACGATTCGGCTTCTGCGGCTCTCGTCGCGTTCGCCTTAAAAACGTCCGCTCGATCCTCTCGTTAACCTTTGCCGCGTGTGTGACAAGTTTACTGCGCTGTCGATTTGAATGCCGCGCGCGCGCGCTTCTATCAAGCCCGGCTAGCGCGGAGAAAGCCGCCACTAACAAGCTGTCGATTAGGAGCTTTAAAGGCTCCGCAACTATACTGAACACAATACGCGCTCGCGCGCCGGGCATTAGCGTCTATCTTTTTTAACTGTGCTGAGAGCTTCTTTCCTCTCGGCGTTGTTTTGTTTGCTGAATAACGGCGGGATATAGCTTCTCTGAGCGATGGGAAATTGTGTCTCGTATTTTTTTCTTGCTCGTTTCAAGAAATAGAGAAACCTGGATTTTGATATCGCGAGGCTAAATTAATTTAGATGTAGGATATCGTTTGTATATTTTTTTTTTGGTTTAATGTATATAAGCAGTGTCCTCGGAATTCTCGGACCGCCGTATGACAAATGCACATTTTCAATGCGATAATTAATCTCCGGTGCGGCGAGAGACAAAATATAATAGATGCCAGCGCGAGATATTCGAAAATATCCCGCTGGAAAGGGAGAGAGAGAGAGAGAGAGAGAGCCTCTTCTATACTCCTTCAGGTCGGCATTTTTCAAACAAATGATCTTTTAATAGCGGAGAAATTCCTAAATGGAGACGTTGCGGGCAAAAAATAGCAGGTATAGATATACATCATATTTCTGCGCTGTGCGAGGCGGCAAAAAATATTAATAAAGTGCCAACTGATGGAGGTATGAAACTATAAATACGCGCTACGAAAAAAACAGTTCTCACGATATTTTGCTCAAACTCAAAGTATTTTGAGTGCGTGATAACACACGGGCATTCAATTTAGAAATTGGGCAACCTCCCTCGGGGACACTCGATAAATCCAGACTGACGGCAAAAAAAAGAAATTGATGTAAAACCCAAATAGAAAAAAGCAAGACGACGACGCTCGCGCCGTGAAAAATGCCCAGGCGAAAACGAGTCTCCGATGACAGGACTAAGCTTCTCGGCAGATGAAAGCACTTTTCCTGCAGCGTAGCAGAGCGGCTATTTCCATCTCTCCCAATCATTTTTCTGCTCTTTTCCCTCGAAAAGCCGTGCGCACGCTATACACGTGTATATATCTGAAAAGTAAAAACGAGTATAAGACGTGTGTATCTAATTTTGTTTATCTTTCTGCTTATACCGGCCGCACGCGATTTCCATCAATTAACCTTTACCTCGATCCTCGGTACTACCGTGTCTCAGGCTGTCTGCGGCTCTTATATACGAGAGAGTCTGTAATTACTCGGCGATCCGAGTCCCCTTGTCACGTCACACTGCATTTGTCCTGCGCTTGGCGGGATGACGTTACTAAATAGCGCGCCGGCATCATTAATCTCCCGATCGGCTCTCTCGCTCTTGGCTTATGGTTACCCGCGACATTTTATTTCGATTTAGACGCGGCCTATACACGCCGCAAAGTAATGAGGGGCTAGCTCAAGAGAGAGAACCAATGACACGACGATTTGCTTGGGGAATGACTGATGATGATCGGAGAGCGCGCACCAGCGCGGCTCCTATTTTCGTCTCTCCAAAGTCCTTGAGATAACCCGGCTGTATGAGAAAAAAAACGCAGTGAAAAGGAGCTGGTATGCGCCGACTATAATGTGTATCCAATACACCAAACAGTCGAGTATAGGCTGCTGCTTTGAGAAGGATCCGACATTATAATATCACATCACAAGTTTAAATATTCGTGTGCGACGAGATTTAACGAAAGCCAATAAATCGAGCTCTATATATACGGGACGAGGACGCTTGATGAATACTCGGGGCATCGGATAAAAGCCAGAAATTAGCAGACTCCCTCGCAAGATCGAGATTTCCAATTAAGCAGCGGCGACCTGCAGTAGACTACAGGGACGAAGAAAAATCGATGGACATCGAGCTCGAGTCTCCGTCTATCTCACGTACCGCGCGACACGTGTTTTTGGCCATAGTCTGCGGGGAAGAGAATGTTTTATGGTGTCATTACGCCGGCTGATGGGATGGATCAATCTGCTGCAGCGCCGCCGGACGACGAGCGAAAGTGAAATCAAACGGGTTGAGGTTCGCCCCGAAAAAGTCGTCGGACACGCTTCCGCGCTAATTGCTCCGCTGCTTTCGAGCTATTGCTCCGAATTGGGGCTGTATTTCACTCTCTCGGAATCCCATCAGTGTAATAATTGCGCCTCCAGAGTTTTACTGACTATACTATACATCATCATATTTTATTTAAATTAAAAAAAAGAAGAAAATATAGGTGTGCGAGCTTGCATCAGTGATAATATTCATGGTTTAGCGAAACATAAAAATAGAGACGATAATGATCGGCCATCAGTATACAGGCGGTTCTAAAAATTCAAACAGCGCGCGCCCGCGAACGGCTTAATACAGTGTAGTCCGATAATTGCCCGCATTTACAGAAATATGCCCAGAAATCTGGCTGCACGCGACTTTCGAGAATATATAAGCGAACACGTGTGCATGCAGCCCCCTCGACCTATATCTCCTCGGATCTTGCAGCACGACGACGTGTCCGCGTGTTGGGATACCTATAACGGAAAACAGCAGCTCGTTTTCGCGCAAAAATTATGATCCACGAGCTGCGCGCGCGCGCGACGTTATGGTGGTCATTAAAAGCGGTACTACCGCGACGCTGCTGCGGTCTAATACTCAGCTCTTGCACTGCACGTGGCTGTATAAGTGGATCGAGCGCTAGGAGAGAGAGGGAGATAGAAGGCAGCATCACTCGGACTCTCTGTATATACATATAATGACGGTTTGTCTATCCGCGCGCGGCTCATTATCGAGGCTGCGGTGTTGCGCAATATGTGTATATAAACACGCTTCCCCCGGTGAGAGAGAGAGAGAGAGAGAGAGAGAGAGAGAGAGAGAGAGAGAGAGAGATTGTGTATACTGTTGTTATAGTAGCTGATAGCGGTTTTAACGGTTGGGGACCAATCAGGATGACGGTCTTCTCATCTCGTGCAGTTTCGAGCGAGAAACCGCGTTGATATTTTTAGATGATAAAATTAAAATCGAATATGTAATATAATTTAACTTGTCTTATATAGCCGCGTCTTTCAAGCTTAAAAATTCTCTCGGCCGGTATATACAGTATATTATATGCATGACTCACGTCGGCTGAAATGCGCGGGTGTTTATCTATCGTGGCTTTTATACATCAGGCGTTATGTATATGTATATACAGTATGGCTGTGGCCATAGACGCTGGTCATTTCGTAATGTCATAAAATGCCCGGAGCTGCGCAGACTTTACACACCAATTTCTTCACTCCCCCTCTCTCTCTCTCACTCTTTCTCTCTCGCGCGCGCGCGTCTGCGTAGTTGCATTTGCTTGGATCGATGCTCCTCATCTCTCGTTGCTTGTTATTGTGCGGTTTGCGGCTTGCTAGATGAGCTTCACGGATCGTTATCCATCCCTGGGAATCTAGATGTCATACGGAATGCAGCAGCAGCAGCAGCAGCAGCAGCAGCAGTAGCAGAGTAGCTTCGTGTGTTATATAACAAAACGGATGTATATATACAGTATAAATCAAGCAAAATTTAATTATACTAGCGACTTTAGACGCGCTACGCGCGTTCTGTATTCATTATCCACTTTTTGAGGTTAGGAATTTAATTCGCGGAAATCGCGCGAAATTACGAATGGTCAATTAGAGAACGAATAAAATGATGCCCACATCCTTTTTAGAGTAAAAAAATAGGAGGAAACGTTGCAATTCTATTTAAAAGGTTATGTTTGTCACGGCTCTCAATCTCGATCGAGTCCTGACCGTGTGAGTGTTCTGATTGGCCAATGAGTAATACGACTGGCCAATCGAATACGTCAGTTAAACAACCAATCACAATAGGAATAGATTGATTACAGTGTCTTTTTTAGACTAGGACTAGGATAGGATATTATACAGAGCGACGGCACTTTTGGGTATAAATCAAAGCTGCGGAATCGATTAAACATAATTTTACATCAAACGCGATATGTGTTGAAAATTCCTTGTTCGATTTTATAATACGTACGTGCGCTCGCGCAAACGGCAATTTGCCTGGTAACTCTCGTTACACATAATAATATTCCCCTCTTCCTTCTACATATACAGCGGCGAGCTAGTAATATCTCTCCCCCATATACGCGCGCGCTACTCTTATTATGAATAAAAAAAAACGGTTAGACCATTACTGCAGCGCTCGATCGAAAGGCGCTATATGGAATTCCGCTTAAGCGCTTTAAAGTCATTTATTATTTCGTTATCTATGACGCTTCGCGCGCAATTGATATAAAACTAGCGCTGCTGCAGCAAGCGGTGAGAGAGAGAGAGAGAGAGAGAGGATGGCGATAAGTTGTTTGCATTCGCGCACTCGGTTTATAATTGTCGGCTATGTGCGCTCTTTTAATAAAATTGCGAGTACGTACAATCGGTAGAAAAAATCGCACCTCAACGCGCCACCCTCGTATATATAATAAAAAATATACATATATATATATATATACGATCGTTATAGGCAACGCGCGAGCGTCGACTATTCCCTCGACTTGATTGACGTTTACTGCTGAATTACCACTTTCGTTATCTGCGAGCGCGCCTTTATGAGCTGCCGAGCATGTGTGTGTGTGTGTGTGTGTTATGCATTTTCATAAGGCGATATAAAAGTGTGGATATAGCGCAACATTGTATGTGCGTTTATTACGTATATATAATAGGAGAGCCGCGTGTGCTCGGGGGAAAATTGCATTTTTGCACTGTAATGATGAAAATAAAAAAAAAGGAAAATGGTATATATGATATTGATAATTGCAAAATAAGCGAGAGAACGCGACTGCAGTAGTGTCTGATAATTGAATATGCATACATCAGCTGCAGAACATATAATGTCGACGATGCGTCGTCGTTTTAATTAGCCGTTCCATACACGCGTGATCGACATTTTAATTTGACGAAAAATTTTTACGCTTCGCTATATAAGGTTAAAATGCTGTTTGTTGCTCGTCGACGAAGAAAATTGATTGCAATTTTTGTGTGATTCAAATTGTCGTCTCGAAGATCGCAGTGCGTGTGCAGTGTACATCCAAATGTCGTCGCTGCATTTTCTTTCACCTCATCTTATTAATTTACGCGCGAATGAAAACACGAATTATTTATCTCAATATCCGCTCTTCATCAGCGCATAAACAACTTCTCCCAAAATAGTTCTCGTCAAATATATGAGGCGAGATCAAGCGATCCCATGATTATTCAAAGAACCTCAGAAGGCATCAAACGCGAGTGATGAGAAAAGGACGACGGATGAGATCGAGGGTCCGAGAGCATCAGTCTGGCATAGCCAAGCTGCACTTTTTTTCCAAAGATCGAGCCCACGGCGGCCGATGACGTAGGTAGACGCGCTTAATCGTTTTTCTTGCGCCTCTTTCTCTCTCTTGCTCGGCTCGGAAACTCGACCTCATCCGCCGAAAAAAGGGTCAGCGACACCCTCGACTCGATGTCCTTGGCTACTTGGCTGATCTTAATCGTTGCCGCCGCCGCCGTCTGCTCGGTCGTCTTAATTATACGAATATATATAAATTTTCGCGAAAAATTCCCAAGAATTGCATCGAGCATGAGCTGTTCTCTACACAGTCTAGAGAGAGAGAGAGAGATGAGATGAAGAGTAGCGCGTTTAATTAACGTTCGAGCAGTGTCGAGCTCTTGTCTGGGCTATAGCTATTAAAATGACTTGATTATACAATTCGTCGCGACAAACTTTCTTTATTTTTCATCGCATCAATTTGGATTTATCGCACTCAATTCAAATGAGAGGCGCATTAATGCAATTCCAGTATATATAAAGTATTACAATAAACGCCCGACAAATTATTATTGCTGGATAAATAAGGAAGAAGCGAGAACTGCGCGCGCGCACACGCGGTGAAAACAAGAATTTTTAAAAATCACAAAACACGTTTCCTCGTGATTTCGAATCGTTGAAAATCAGCTGAAAACATTATAAGCGCAAGCAAACAGGCCAGGCAAGTAACGCCGCCGTCGTGTATATTATATCAAGCGAAACTGCGCACATTTGCACGACGAGATCTCTCGCCGCAGTCTCCTTCCGTTTTTGCGCAAAAGCGCTAAAAATATATCGGCAGATGTCGGAGTAGCTGCGCGCGCGAGCAGAGATCGCAAAAAACGACTTCGCGCTTTTTGCGCTGCATGTGTGCATACATATACGCACACGTTATCGATGAGAGCCAGTCAACGACCTTAAAGCTAATTAGCGATTCCGCGAGCTGTTTTTAATCCATTTTAACGCAACACGCCGCATGCTAATTGTGCGGAGCTCTCCCCTCGCGTATATGCATACGTATACGCTAGCGCGCGGGAGACAGTTGTGCAGATATTGAAAGAGAAATATAAATACGTGGAAAAAAAGTTCGCGATCGCGCCACAGTCGTTATCGCTCATTCACTCGTTTTTTCCAAATACTGCGCTCGCGCACACACATGTGAACCTAAATACTCGTATTATATACACATCTCGAAAAGACCTTTATGCCCTCTCTTCCGCGCTCATGATGTATATAGCCGACAAGCATAAAACTGCGTGTTGTTACACTCGACGTATGTACCTACGTCGTGCTTTTTTGCGCCTTTTTACGTAACTCACGCTCAAATAAGAGCTTTTATTATACATTTACGCGCGTTTTATTTCCTATGTATATAGTATAACGTATACCTACTAACTTTCTTTCGACTTTTTCAAACCCAACGACGCAGTTGTGTATATACCGCGAATCGACAAGCGTTTGTACAATCGTTTGTTGACCAAAAGGACAGTGAATCTTATCGATATCCCCTGACCTCGCAAGTGCAGTTTATGACACGTCGATGTAAAAATATGCGTTTCTTTATAATACCCCTAATGCTAGCTTGTGCACTTATTTCTACCTGCGTAGTCGCACACCGTTATAATTATCATCGCACGAGCAGTGCAACTCGCGGCTATGAGTCAGCGGTAGGTGCATGGCTAGCGATTGTTTTCGCAATTCTTTGTCTTTCATTGCCTTTTCCATTTTCACTACTCACTGCTCGGCATCTCACTAAGCTCTGACGAAAGTCACGTACGCGCCAGAGTTGCACTATATACCGCTCGATATACACATAAAATCGCGCGTCTAAGCAAAATTACAAACTTAGCCGGTATGGATTGAGAGCTTTATATTTTCTGCTTTTGGAGGAATCAACAACGAAATCGATCGTCGCATTAATTAGTCACTTGAGTACGAGATCGGATGAGGAGATAATAGGCTGGCTCAATTCGTGACGTGAGGTTGCCCACGGAAGTGGTGAAGATTTGCTTATCGTCGCGATAAACATCTTCAACAAATGTATTGTCATCGAGTAAGGTCAACAGTTGTTTTAATTGACGATAAATTAAAAAAAAACTTGTGATTGCTAACCGTTTCATCCGGTCTCAATCACACCTCCTCCGTATCTAATCGACGATCTTGCTTATCCAGACATATGACTAATTTGGACGAAGTCCCCTTCTATATTTCCCGATCGATTTAAAAATTGCAGACTTCGCTACAACGCCATCACGATGACGCATAAAAACACCGATATACTCGTCATTATGCCTTCCACAATCCCCGCAAATCCTTTCTGCAGCATCAAGGGTAGGTAAAAGCGCGCGTCGAGCTTTTAAAGTCAAAAAGCTCAGAGCTTGCAAGCGTAGCAGCTTCAGCGCAAAGCACCCTTTTTTCGCATCAAAGCAGGGTTAAAGCTGAAATTCGCTTAACGATACTCGATGGCTCCCTCCATCCATTCGTTCGATTCTCACTCCCTTTCATATAGGGCTGCTGCATACCAGTCGCGTATATGTGCAAATCCATATACGGCCAACAGCATGATTCTCTGGGTCTGAAGGAGACAATATTTTTTTAGGGCACACCTACCAGACCTATGTGATTAGGTTTCTTAGGCCATCCCGAACACGAAAAACCTTGCGTTCCCGCTACTACGACATACTACCTTTTTTACGGACAGTTTAAATTCTCTTATGGGAATTTAATACCGTGAAGTTTAAGGAAAAGTAGCCATTGCTCAACGGCATGCACTCAATGTCTGAAGAGAGCAAGAGCAAATTTGTCTACAACTGAAAATGGCAAAAATCATAAATATTTCGACTTTTTACGAAAATCAGCGATTTTTTCTTTTTTTCAAATCCTTACAATTTTTCACCCAAGCGGTCATTTTTAACGCACCAGGGCTCAAATTTAAGCTCTTTTACATTAACACCCTGTCTGTTGTAGTTATATACATGGCAATCAAAAAGATCAAAAAACAGCCTTAATTGATAAGCATGTATATAGCTAATCAACAGACAGGGTGTTAATGTAAATGTAAAGGGTTTGATTCCGAAGAACCTATTAGCTTTATAATAAAAAATGAAAAAAATAGAATATTTCTATAATATTATAATATTTTATTAATTGAAGTCTTATAGATTATAATTATATGTAAGTAGATACATACAGGTGTCGTATATACATATATCGATGTTTTATAAGAAAATTCAATAGCGCTACTGATGACAAGTAAGTAATTTAATGTCTTGTTCCGTTAAATATTTTAAAATGATCTCAAATGCCACGTGGGTCGGATCAGTAAATTGTAGTGCCGTACTCAGTACCGTAGTAACTTTCTCGATCGTTGTTTTTCTTACGATAGCAGCGTTAAATTTTTCCTTCAGCCGCGACAAGTAGATAGGATAGGCGGCGCTCTGCAGGGTGGACTCAAAGTTTTTTACAAGTTCGTTGTTTCTGGCATAACGAGCCACCACGTCCAGCTGCTCTGTCAGCACAGACATGTGCGAATCGAAGCTACCCTCAATCTTGGTAGTTTTCATGGCCGTCAATTCGGCTCGACACTTCTCGTAGAAGCTCTCGATCTCTGGATTTTCCCGGATCAGCCTCAGATTGTGGCCGTTGAACAGTGGCTTGTTCGTTTTTGCCTCGACTTCGTACCACTTCCTGCTGCGCGTGCACACATCTCATGCCACATGTGACTCGTGGTCACCACTTCTTGTTACGCGTGTCTACGTCCCACGTGTGACTAGTGGCCACCACTTCGTGCTACGC
>UCQR01098301.1:0-11952 GCA_900474235.1 Cecidostiba semifascia | reverse complement strand
TCATATATCATTGCAATGTGTTATACTGTTATACGTAGGCGTGTACCCATATGACAGTAGGATATATTTACGCTTTTCGAGATATACATACTATATATGTTTGCTTAATGAAATATGTATATAATATCGAAGTGGCCTGACTTTGAGCAATATAATGCTGGATTTCGATGAAGTTTCTCTTTCAGTTCTGATGCATCATTCGTTATGTGTGTGCAGACAGTTATCAGATTTATTTTGATGGTAAACATCAGAAAACTTTGAGGGAAGACTGTATGGGTATGGCTTTTAATGAGAGTTTGATTTGCGGATAATCGATATATACTCATATATAAATAGACTTGCAGTAGTAGTATAACAAGTATATATAGTACGACCAAAATAAAAACATTTTGATGAACACTGTTCACGTTTTAAATAATAAACCTCATCTAAAAAGAAAAAATTAATTCCCCAAATAAATAGCCAAATAAACATAATTCCGTCTATATTATATAAGTACGACGGAAAGAAGCTTATGCTCACACGGTATTCGGAGGAGGACGTCTTTGTGATTGAAAATTGATGGACTGGAATCGAGGCTCGGAAGGGCTCGAAGCCACTCGTTTGTCAAAAGCTGAGAACGAAAGGGTGCGTCTGTTATAACGCGGAGGTATATATATATATATATATACCTATATAAATGCCTATGTGTACGTGTGATGCGAGAAAAAGCGACGTTATAAATGCGCATTATTTCGCTGCGAATAATACCTGGGGACGATATTATATATACATATATAATAATATACGAGTGATTGACGTGAAATGGCTTTTAAATTTCCCGCTAATCGGAGCTTTGGACATCAGACAGAGCCACGTTGGCTGTAACAACTGATTTATTTTTTCCTAGCTTATTTAATTTGAATAAATATATATAACGTTAAGGAAATATTTTAGATAAATCATAAACACGAGAGTAGAGCTTGCAGCAATATACACATGAAAATAGCTTATATATACACGCGCTCGATCTCTCGGAAGAATCATTTTCGCGGCCGGCCGAGATTGCCAATATTTTTTGCGAAATAGCTGTAAACTGGATTTTCCCTATGGAAGCTTTTGCATGTAGCAGTCCCTTATCGCTGCCCACGAAATATCTAATCGAAAATAAGGCAAAATAGCTTCACATCCCCTTGTCGTCGTGTGATGTCCCTTGCGAATTTCACCCTTTTTCCCTCGCGTCACTACTCCCCCCCCCCATACATATATATAAGTCCAGACCTTGTAATATGAGTGTGTATATACATATACGTATACAGTACAGAACTCGAGAGGGCGAATTTCGCTCCGCCCAGCCACGTGACTCTCAAAGTTCTCTTCCTCTCACTCTCTCTCTCTCTCTGTTCTTTTTTTTTCATCCTCTCTTTTTCCTCGTCGAAGTAGTATATAGCGAGTCCCCTTCTTTCCCGTATATAAACATACACACACAGACACAGATCTGCAGCGTGTGTGTATATGTGTATCTATCTCTCTTTCCGCTGCTGGCTGTCTCCGTCGGCTTCTCGGCGACTTTATGCCTCATAAAAATGATATAAAATTTGTAAAGACGCAGCGCAGCGCGGCCGTAACGACCGAACGGCTTGCCATACGATGGAGTGGGAGATGAGAGGCTGCGCGCTTCAACCTTTGCTATATATAGGAGAGGAAAAGCGCGAGATTTTTAGATGTATAGGTAGTGTATATACATACGAGTGAGACGAATGGAGAGTTCTGTATATATGTATGTGTAATAATATATAGAACTCTCGATCTCTATATACTATTTTTTTTTCGTTTCGTGTGCTGCAAGCGTTTTTATATGCGCGCGCGCGCGCGGAAAAAAGGAACTTTTCTCATTTCGAGAATGAAAATTATGCGAAAATGGTGTACTGTGTGCTCTGTATTTGTATTACTTGAGATTTGCATGAAAATATGCTATTTATGCAGCGACGTATATATATTATTATATGCGTGTATTAAAAGACTTAAAATTACGTTATACATACGAATTTTTATGAAAATTCAATATACAGAACTCGTGTCCAAGGTGACTGATGAAATGGAAAACAATATTGCGGGAATATAATATATCGATCGCTCAGGGTCTCGTTTTCACTATCGCGCTAATAAAACATCGAACCGCCGCGGCGGCATCGGTGGCCATCAGAAGTGATAATCGACTTTTACACACAAGCCGATCCTTTGTACGGGATGAGAGACGCCGACATACACACTTCGCGTTGTTATGTATATACCGGAAGAAAAATTTCATTTTCACAAGTGCGTATACGAAGGAAGTATATTATAGAGAAGAAAAGTCTTATCTCTCGGCAGATAATAATAACAAAATAATAAATGTTTGTATATAACCGGTTTTCGAACAATCAAGACACGCAGTATATCTTGTCGCTTTTATTCGCGAGATGAGAGAGGCATTTTTCAATGTCAGCTGATGTATACTTTTTTGAATTGTACTTTATAGTATACACAACGATATTTATAAAAAAAAACTCCTGATACTCTATTATGTCATATACGATTGCTCTCCCGAAGTATCAAGTATATAATACAGAGCTTGAAGATGCAACTCGGTAGTGGAGTGCCGGATTCTTTTGCATTATATGAACGGCCGACATCTTATATATACACCTTCACCGTCGTACGTAGCTGATAAATGTCTGCCTTATCCTTTTACGGCATACTCTCAGGTCATAACTCGCTTTATGGACGTCGCAAGAGAGAGAGAGAGAGAGAGAGAGAGAGAGAGAGAGAGCGACGAGCGTATTCCCCCCCCCCTATATATATCGGCCAGACAACAATCGTAAATAGAAGCTGTCGCTCTTTCAACGTGTGGAAAAGGTCAATTAGAATATTACGTTTATGCAGCTACAAAATTTTATACTACTACTACGCGGCTTTACGCTCTCGTCCCCCCCGACGACGTATATTGTGACGTATATATTCCCCAGCTTTTTGTACTTACAAATCTACTGACTTATAGACACGCGTACATATATATTTCAAATAATAAGTTACTATATCAAAAGTCAGTAAAATATAATACAAAGGTATACACACACACACACATTCGGCCTCATCCATCCGCTCGATAATAATCAGCGTCGAAGGTACATGTGCAGCGCAAAGTCAAGCCTGTTCCTACAACACACACCTGTTCCGATAATCCTCCGATTATCAAATTAGCCGCGCGCGCTCGTGCAAAAATGAGTAAAAGTAGAAACGCGTCAAAAATCAACGTCCTCTCTCTCTCTCTCACTCCCATCATGCCTCCCCCCCTCTCTTTCTCCGCGCTGACGCTGAAATTCGAAAGAGACGAAGAAATAAGAACTCCGCGCGAGAAAAAGCGAACTGGCTCAGCTGCTATATACGAAAAGGAGAAAAAGTGAGACAGAGAGAGAGAGAGAGAGTGAGAGGAAGCTCTACACACACACACAACGTCGCGTCGGCAAGGGCGACGCCGCAACGCCCACGCGCTTCGTCGTCGTGGGGGGCGTGGTTTCCGCGCGCGCACATACATCCCCGCACACACATACACACGTCGCCTTCTCTCTCTCTCTCTCTCTCAGTGTCTCCGATCTGACGAACGTACTTCCATCCCCAAAAGTAAGGCTCTTTCTCTCTCTCTCTTTTTCTTAGACTCCCGAGCTTGCGGCGGAGCTTCTGTTAACCAAGTTTTTTCATACTCGCGGCTTTCTTCTCTCTTTGTCAGCTCCGCCGTGGAACACACGCTGCTACTTCTTTTGTCCCGTGTCGGATTGATCCACTTTTGGAATTTACTCGTGTTTTTAATTCCGGAGAGATGTGTTATATAAGAACGATTTTTCAAAAGCTCATCATCTTATATACCATCGTATAATCGATATACCGCGTGTAATCACAAATCGTAATATTTAGTTCTCAAATAATCCACATAACATATTCTGTATTAGTCGGTCAACACTATACATCCTTGATTAAATCTCACGTCTCTTATCCGAAGAAAACGACGACCAGTGCACGAAGTAGATTCACGCAGCAGTAGCAGCAGCGAAAAAAGCAGCGAGAAAAACTGCGCTCGGATGGAAAGTCTCTCCCGCGCGTGCACGTATAGAGAGATGGAATCGCGGTAGGGGAAGCTGTACAGAAACCCCTATCTCTCGGGCAGTCCTCCAACACGAAGCAGCCGCGTGGGTGGGGCAGTCTCTCTCTCTCTCTCTCTCTCTCTCTCTTTCTCTCACCAGGAGGGGCGTCGACCTGTATACCTCGTGTAGTGGGGTTATAGAGCTTCACACAAGCGAGCGAGTCACCCCTCCGCTGTTGAAATCGAGGGGGTGACACACACACACACACACACACACATACACACGTACACGTGCTCCGGTCCACGAAGAAAGAGAGAGAGTCAGAGAGTCAGGCTACCGCCGGCAGTAGATGCTGTAGACTGTCGGACGCGAGAGAGACTGCAGCGCTGTGCACAGTCGGAGCAGAAACCGCAGCGCACGCGGCTATACAGAGAGACACAGAGATCCCCGCCGCGCTTTCTCTCTCTCTCTCTCTCTCTCCTCTCGGTCGGCTTATACCGACTTACCGAGGACTTAAGCTGCTTCTCTGCTATACTGCTGCTACTGCACACACACACTCGGGAGCTTAAGGGCTGCACTAGTCTGGCCTACTAGTCCATACTATACGTTCACTGCGGCGGCCCGCCGCATCGAAAGAGTTTTACGGAAAGACAAGGTTCATCAGTGTGTATAACCGGTGTGATATGTGTTAATTCTCATATCGAGAGAGAGAGTAAAAAAAAGAGAGAGGATGACGTCCGGTCCAGCAGTGTGTCGTTGTTGTCGTTCGGTTAACACCGCGCTATCCTCGAGGACTGGGAGATAATATATTATATACAATATACATACATACATACGTTAAATTATAGAAAAAAGTGCGCGACTGGTATATACAACTTACGTAAGAGCACACGCACACACCTGGAATAAAGCTGCAGAGAGTGTCGAGTGCGCTTATCACCGTCGGATTGTGCGTGTATATGTGTGAGTGTATGTGAGACAGAGAGGAGGGCTTTATCAGGTGGGCCCGTCCGAAGCGGAAGAGAGCCGCTCTCGTCGTCCCCGTCGAAGGAGATTATTATTTCGACAGCAAGCCGAGCTATTGTTGCAGTCGAGCTTCGCGGACCGACGGATATCGTTGTGTGTATATAATATTACCTGGCGCTGAGACTTTTGTCACGTTATATAAAGTATACTTGTACATCACACAAGTCTGCACGCGAGTGCAACGCGACAACTGCAGTATATACACAAGAGAGTAGTGTGTTTTTTTTTCTCGTGCCGCGTGTAACGTAAGGACGCCACGACGTTGGCCTACTACAGTATGGAGCGCGGCGGGGTCGGGGGCGGTGGTGGCCTCGAGCTCGCCGGCGGCGACCTGTGCCTCCAGGACCTTGTGTCCGGTGGTCCAACACAATCTGGATTATCGGCACAACAGCAGCACGTCGTCCAGCAGCACGTGACCGATCATCTGCAGAATGCGATGGCACAACATGCTGGACACCATCTCGAACATCTGCATCCAAATAGTCATCATGATCATCATCATCATCATGTCACGGCTGCCGCAGCGGCTCATGTGCTTCATAATGGTGCTGCTTCAGCCGCTGCTCATCAGATTCATCACGAGCCGCTCGAGAAATTGAAACGTGGTGAGTCGATTCTGGTGATGGAGAGGAGAGTTGTTGTTGTTGTTGTTGTTAGTTGCAATGGATGATTTTCGCGGTGTGTGTATGTGACAAGTGTTGAAGTATTAGCTAAATTTGGTAGACGCGAGAATTTTCCATTGCAAATTTTTTTATATGTCGCATATTGGTATATGTAGTATGGAGCGTGATTGTATATCTTTTGGAGTGATTGTGTTGTTACATCAGTTTCTTAGATGTATCACAAGGTTATCTATGTAGACGAGATTTTTATCTCGAACTGTCAAATCGTAGATACAGAGCGAGATTAAATTCTTTCGGTATAATTTAGAATATCACACGGAATTTTTATGCTCTTCAAAACGCGAGGTGTACATACATATCACCGTCAGATCGGAGAATTACAATCTGTCGTCGTGAAATCAGGAAGGATCTCGGTTGGATGTTGGTGAAAGAAGTGAAAAAATTGTTAAATTTAGTGGTGAAACGAGCTTTTTTAGCTAGACGCAGCGCGACGTGTCACCTGCCGACGGAACGCGATCGTCCTCCCTTTTCGGACGTCGAAGTTTGCGACGTGGCTTGCTTTGCCAATTTTGCTAAAGTTAGAAGCAGTTACTTCAATCGAAGTTACAATTATTTTGGGAACAATCGCGCTTTTACGTTTGCACGAAATTTAGAGCTTTTTACTGCCATACGAAATTATACCTATATTTTTAAAATAATCCTGAATAAAAATGACCGAAAATCGTTATACATTTTGATAAAATCAATTTTTTTCATTCAAGACGTGCTAAACTTTTCCCAGTAACGATAACTAAAAAGACACGACGATAAAAATCGCGACGAGAAGAATGATTCACCCGAGCTTTTTTCGCGGTTTATTAGGCTGTACAAGAGAAGCGGAGCACGCCCGTTATCAAGAACAACAAAACCTTAAATCGTTCATGACAAAAAAAAAATTCATTGCAACATGCGGGAGACGCGAGAGTGAGTGTAACACACTTTTGTTAGATGTCGGACAAATATAGATAAAGTTTTAGTACCAACAAGCCGATAAGCTTGATGGTATACCCGTCGCTCTCTGCAGTAACATCAGACACAGGAGAAACATAGGTATATTATAACAGCCGATAAAATTTTGATTCATTATCGTCTGTCCTATTGTGATTTTATTTTTTTGTATACAAAAATCGATAAAATTCCAAAATAAGCTTGACATACCGCGTAAGAACGCAATACAGTTATTTTCGCAAAAATCTTGGATAAAAGATCTCAAGCAAACGAAACTCGAGTATACATATAATCGACATCTAAGACGAATCATATCACAACAAAGTACATAACATCAGTCATCAAAAAGCTGATCAATTATATTAAAAAAAGGCAATTTTCGAACGATTCGAGAGTATAAGTTCAAGGCGCAGGATATATCGGCGGACAAGCCTCTACTCTCCCTCCGGCTCTCTCAGTTCCGCGTGACCCGCGCCACCGCCACCTGTTTTGTGATTCATTAACTCACCGGCTTATCGGGATAAGGTAGACTTATCCGGGGCTCGAAGCCGACACCGCGGCTAAACCCGATCTTATTCCAATGGCATCCCACCTATTCCCATTTCAGTTTCAGGACTTGGTTTGCCTTCTCTTCTCTCTCTCTCTCTCTCTCTCTCTCTCTCTCTCGCGCTCTTTCCTTTATGTTTCTTACCCAAGCTGCTGCTGCTGCAACTTCTTTATTTCCTGCTGCAGCAGATTTGTAAACTTTCCCAAAGACAGCTTTTGCCCTAATGCAATTTAACTTGGGATATTGTTTAAAATCAAACCTAATTGAGTTTCTACTTTGTGCTTTTCTTTCCTTGCTCCGTACACCCGCTCGATAATACGATGTATATGTATAGGTATAAGGAAGGAACGTGCAAAAAGGTAAACAAATGGATAACATTGACATTCAGGTTTTATCTAACGGACAGAGAAGTCGGCGTTTATTTTCGATCGCATGACACCGCTCGATCATTGTTATTCCAAATATTTCCCGTGTATCGATCGAGCGATACGATCTTCTTTCGTTAATTAACTACGTATCCGGTATGACGAATTGTAGGTACCATTATCTCTCTCTGCGACAGTCGAGAGAGAGCAAGAGAGAACGATTAAATCAAGTGATCGAACAATGAAAATATTCGGTGACCTGTCGCGTCTATCTCTCTCTCTCTCTCTCGAGATCTCTCGAGCGATATATCGTTTTTTTCGAATAAATTCAGCTGTTGTTATCTCTCAGTGACGCTTATTGGCAGCGCACGATTTCCAGAACTGTTTACTAAAAAACTATGATTGTATAATGCTTTCGATAAGTTCGTCTAGACTGACTGTATTATATTATACACAATTCATAAATTTCAAATCAGTATTAGTAGTTTCAGAGTATCAAAAACACACAGACACATTCAAAACAAAATAGAAAAACAATCTCCGAAGCCATCAACAGCCTTTTAATCACCTTCGAACTACCCTTAAATCCTTCCAGCACACCCATATCCATTTCCCGTCAACAAAGCCATTCCCATCCAACAATACACAGTATAGTCACATACACACAGCGAACTCAGCATCATCAATCTCGGAAAACTGGAAAAGCACATAACAATGCGCGCCGTCGAACCGGTCAAAGCCAATATTTAGCCAACATACGGTGGCTCGACTCTCACTGCACCATTCGACTTCTCTCATTAACTATATACCCCTTTTCGGGTTGTCTGTATCTATCCATATATACAGACACAGTCATTCCGCAGACGCACACATAACGGCAGATGCGCAGCCAAAGTCAGCAACCCCTTGTGTACGGCTAATAGTGTTGACAAATTACTTGGCTAGCCGCGCCTCCCCCGGGGGATATGACACTGCGCAGTAGCATCCTTCCGCCCGCAAACGTTCATCGATGTATACACACACATACACACACTGATGTAGCGAATGTGCGCGAGGGGAGGATGACGGAAAAAAGTCGATGGATCGCGGGACAGAAAGATATATACGATGGCTATACAGAGGGAGAATTTTTCTTTTAAAATTTTCGATTATATACCTATAATAAAATTGCTGTATATATTTCGAGCGAATTAAAAATAGAATATAAGGCGAAAAGCTGAGGTGTCTGCATCCAGAAGCGAAAGCCCGTCACGTCTTCAATATGATGCGTCGTCGTCACGATCGATTTGGAGTTTGCGATCATGCCGATAACGCGGTCAATCTTCGCGCGCTGTATATATAGGAGGGGTGAGACGACGACGACGACGCGGTAGCTCGTCTGATGCTATACGTCGCCGCAGGATCAACATAGAAATGAACTGATTTCCTTCCTATTATCTTCGCCGCACCCCGAAACGAGTAGACGACGTGCGCGACGGGACAGTCTGTATATATACCGATATATAGATAGGGGGAGAGACGGTCGTCGATCGACGAGATGACATAGACACTATATGTATATGTGTGTGTCTGTGAAGCGATGCACACATATACCAAACTTTTCGTTTTTACAAACTTTTCATTTTCTCATCGATTTGAAGCTTGATAATTTATTTGAAAAATTATATTTCTATTCGATTTACGATTTATATTAACAGATTAGAACGACACATTATCCAGTAGCGAACCTGCTTGTATTTTCTGAACAAACAGTACAGAATAATACAGAACAAACGGTGAGAACTTTTCATCCCGTTTTCTGAGCAAACAAAACTTTCGGGGACACATCAGTTCGTGCCGATGTGTGAGAAAGCGAGGAAGACGACACTCTTGTATAATATAGCATCGGTATCTTCGAGGTAGGCCGTGCGTCGTGTCTCGCCGCAGGAACTTGTAAGACGATACCTACTCGAGGCGTGTAACGACTTCCATATTATAGAAGTCGAAGGGTCAGCGCCAGGCAGTCTGGGATGTTTTTACCCTCGCTTGCGTGCGTATGTGTGTATGTGTGTGTGTGTGTGTGAAAAACCGAAAAGAGGGAGAAAGCTGATGTTCTTGGGTTACTATACTTATAGCTCTCACATGTTCCGGTTGCGTCAAGTTGAAATTAAACAAATTGCCGGACTGAAGATGCGTTTTCGAACTCTATCCTATATGTATACTTATCGTTTCTTACATATGCTTCCGTTTTTTGGGACAATGGTTGTACTGTTTTCTGCGTTTATTTTCTGTATTATAGAATTGGTTCTATGATTTATACGATAATTTATTTTAACGTTGTTTATATATTCACGAGAAGGGAAGAGTTTTACAGTTGCTCAGATATTTTTAATTTTTCATAGCAAAAGTTAAAAAAACAAATGATGTAAATAATGAAAGTTGGCTACCAGAGAGATTCGCAAATAAAATTTTTATTCGTTTTATTGAGCCAACAAAGAGCAACTTTTTCAGATAACTTTTTTAAATGTTGGATTTGACTCGCGTCAATTTTCTGTACTATAGAAAACTATATAGGTGACCATACTAGGCGACTCTCCCCTATATACATCACAAATATAAAAAAAAAATCTTCCCATCAAAACCAAAGAAACTCACTCCAACAATACCACGCGTCGATCGCCAATTACTCTCAGTACGCGCGTGTAAATACACGGCGCGTCGCACACAAACCGAAGAAGCCTCCAAAGAAACAAAAAGAACCCATCAAGCTCGCAAGTATAAAAAAAAAACGAATGTTCCGGTGAACGGCCGCCGTATATACCTAGTAGTCGTCGTCTTCGTCCGACTACGACGACGACGACGAAGCAGCTAACTAATAAACGACTTCCTAAGGAAGCGAAGGATTAGGAGATTAGGGTGTCCGGACTATACGCGACGTCGCCCCTACTACTCTTCGAAAGCACGCGCTCGGAGCTTTTCTTGACGCTGCTCGCGCAGGTGCTCTTGAGTCTTCTCTTTCGCTCTGTGATATATACTATACATGTATATACGTGTATAGCTAGAGGCTGTTTGCTTCGGTAATTACCGAACGAGAGACGCGATCCCTCTTCGACACAAAAAAAAAGTTATGGGTATATAGTCGCGAGTTTTCTAAATTTGGCGTGTAATAGGCCGTGTTTTAAAGTTTCGAATCGTATAAAGCACGCGCCTTTTTTTTAACGGGAGCGATATTATTGTAAGCGGAAGTTTCTTTTAAAAATACTTCTGAAATTATATATGCAATTTAAATTTAATACACTAGACTGTTCATTTTTTATGATTAATATATCCACAAAATTTACGTATTATATTATAAATATATGCGTATAATACACCGTCACGCTATTCCCGCCACTTGACAGCTCACACACACGCAGTCTATATTATAACAATACACATCAGAAGGGGATCCTTCTCGCTCACTCTCGTATTTTTCAAGAAAGACAAAAAAAAACACACAGTAGCGTGAATGATTAACGACTGTATATAATATCTACAGCATTTCGCATATAAAAGGCCAATTCCCTACGAATTAGGTCGCATCACACACACACACACACAGCCGAGCGATTCTCTCTCGTCGCGGGCATAAGAAACGCGTCACAGTCGATCGCCGGAAAAACACGTGGGAGAGAGACGTCTGTTTTAGCGGGGCTCGACCCCCAGAATCGTACGCGTATATAGGGAAATTCGTGCGAGACCGACCCTAATTCGTCGTTTCCTCTCTCTCTCTCTCTCTTGGTATAGCGTCACGCCACGACACGCGCCACTAAACACCCATCGGCTTGCACATGGATGCATCTTGCTCTCTTTTCTGTATATTATATGGCCTAGACACGTGACGACGCTTTATTCACGCTCATATACTGTATACACGTAGTTTCACGCAATCTGCCGAAATGAGCAGTGTAATCGTTGTGTTGGAGGATATAAACAAATGTCGGCAGGTTCTTTTTATAATAATATAAATATGTAAAAATTATGTTAAAATTGAAGAATGAAAAAACTTATAATTTCCGCCACGACGACAAGAGTGAAAGAAAGAAAGAACATATCACGAGGATATATACAAGAAGAATTCATCGAGGAAAAAGGCGCGACGGAAACGCGCGACGCGAAGAGATGCTCGTAAAATCCGTGCCGCCGGGGCTTAAGCCGTGCGCAGGCTAAAATATGTACATCTCGCGGATAAAAACGCGCCGAGCAGCTGAGCCGTAAGCTCGATCTTTTCCTGCTCTTGACTTTCTTCAACGCGTGTGTGTACATGTGTG
Source organism: Cecidostiba semifascia (assembly GCA_900474235.1). Classification (NCBI taxonomy): domain Eukaryota; kingdom Metazoa; phylum Arthropoda; class Insecta; order Hymenoptera; family Pteromalidae; genus Cecidostiba; species Cecidostiba semifascia. The sequence goes on along the minus strand of UCQR01098301.1, from coordinate 15 downwards.
TGTGTGTGTGTGTGT
>UCQR01098300.1:0-12881 GCA_900474235.1 Cecidostiba semifascia | reverse complement strand
GTTCTTCGTGGCAAAGGCGTCAAATCCGGAAGTTTTCGTGGCTAGAAATGAAATTTGGTAGCTTTCACGGGTAATTTGGGTTCCCAAGTTTTTCGTTGGGAGCGACGATATATTACGCATACATTTATTTATATACTTACCATCGGGGTGCTACACTGCGCTCCTTCATACAAAAAAATATATGCAACTATGCGATATTGACCGTTTAGTTGTTTCACAGTTTAGTTTGCATTTTCGATGCGATAGTCTTCTAAATTATGTGTATCCCCTGATAGAAAATTCACCAGATTCTGGCTAAAATTTCTGTCCAACAAATGTCAACAGGACGGTATTTAAACATTCTGGAAATACTCTGAACAAATTTTCTGAAAATACATTATTTTTAGTAATTTTGACCAGAAATTCTGGCCAGAATCCGATGAATTTTCTACCCGGGTTATTTTAATTTTTGCCTAATTGTTTGTTTGAAAAAGTTACCTCAATGTGTACATACACAGTATAAATGATGATCAATATCAAATTGTTGATTTCAAATTTTTGTTTTATTAATGACTCACCTCTATACACATCAGTTTCTCCAACTTCAAACCTAAAGCTCCAGCACACAAAAGTAACAAAGCAGCCTTCACCGCACGCAACAAAACCTATATGCAGATTAAGGCAAAATCTTTAATTAGCCCTGATGCAGTCTACATACACGCGATTATTCTTCCTTTGCCGCTATAGCGACACAGCAGTAACAAAGTACTTTGCCGCGAAACTGCGTATATGTATAAAAAGAATAATAAGCCACTAAGAGAAACTCCCCCTTCTACTGATATTTTCAATATCAGTAGAAGGGGGAGTGGTGGCAAGCGCTCGGTTACTAACTAAAGAAGAAGCGCTGCATCAGAGATCAGAGGACAATATACGGTCTAGATCTCGAGATTTCTCTTGTTTCCTTGCACACGAGCGGCCTTCGATAAATACGCACACAACACACTCGCTAAATAATAGACCGAACAAAGATACCTATATACGAGGCGCCTATACCGATTCCGAATAGGTTTTTGGTATATAAGTAGTAACAGACCGTATGGTACGGCGTAACAGTAGAATCATACGTTCATGTACGATTCCGTTACATAATAGCGATGTCAGATGTCATTCCTCGAAATTCTCGAGACAGGATCGAGAATAATAAAAAAAACGCCACTCTATATAATAAACCTACCGAGTATACATACACGAAGGCATAAACCTCTATACAGCCTCGATCGGCATAGGACGCAGTGTAAGTCATAAAGATCGAGCGAGGACAATTCGTACAGGAGGCGTCGTCGGCTGCACCGGCCGCGCGTATATATATCGCCGTCCGGTGCATTAAACAAATCGAACAAGATGAAAAGCTGAGAGAGAGAGAGAGAGAGAGAGAGACACGTACGCAAAGTATACTCTCCCCGCGTATATATACCTATATATAAGAGATAAGAGCTGCCGAGAAAACGAGGTCCGGCTGTGCTGGAGATCGAAATAAAATCGAGCGCTCTCCCTCTCGACGTAGTCGTCGCATGCGACAAACGCTAAAGTCCCTACTGCTACAGCAGCAGCAGCAGCAAAGATAAGACAAAACGAGAGAATAAACGGCGACGCGCGAGACGACGCGGGCGTGCGCTCGCTCTCTCGCTGCAGCAAAAGGACGAGGAAAAAGAAAGAGTATATACAGGAGGGGGAATCCCGAGCTAGAGAGAGAGAGGAATAAAGAAGAGAGCGCCGCGCGCTCGCGGTAAGTAGTAGGAAGCCCTCTCGTCGCATAAACGCGCGCGCGCTATATACTCCCCGGCGTAAAGTAGGTCCAGCGTATACGCGCCGTTCTCTCGGCGCCTTTAGAGAGAGAAAACGCAGCAGCAGCAGCAGTAGTATTAGTCTCGTAAAAGAAGCAGCAGCAGCAGAGAGAGAGAGAGAGAGAGAGGCGCTCGCGCGAGCTTAAGCCACGGCCCCCTCGCGAGTCTCGCGGCCAATCGGCTGCGAGGCCGGGCTGCGTGAAGGCGGAACACGCGCTCCTCTCTCTACTACTGCTGCTGCTGTTGCAGGTATATACGCCGTGCGAGCGTATTTATTATTCGGCTTGCAAATACCGACGCGGCAGGAAAAATTTCGTCCCTCTCTTCTGGAGCGCCGCCGACGTTCTCTATACTTGCAGCTTATCTTATATGCTTGGAATAGAGAGAGAGAAAGAGAGAACACGAGCGATTGGTTAAGCCAGAGGTGGAGCCTGGGCATGTGTGCGTGCAACGAGAGCGCTTTTCTTTCTTTTTTTTATAACTCTCGATCGGGATATATCCTATTTGTGTGTGTGTGTGTGTGTAGAGTGTCGGATCTAGAGTTAATTTGGACGATTTGCGACCTTGCGCGGCTTTGTTTCCAGACTGTGTATTTCTGGTATATTGCGTATAGAGGTTCTTGGAAAATTCATTCTTGAAAAACACCAGCTGTCGCGACAATCGCACTTATCTCGTGGTGGTGAAACATATGAGATATATGTATGATGTAAAAAGAATGAAAACTATACGTTGTACATTATGCGCGTTTATGATATACAAGTCACTACCGCATGCATACATAAGACACATGGCGGAAGCCCGTAAATCCTCGCAACACATACACAAGAGACTTGCATTCGCATATAGCGAGGTATAGCTCACTCTTTAATAGTTTGATTCGTCAGTTATGATACTTATTTATTGTTCGAAAAGAAGAGTTATATTTCGAAACAAGCGTATAATCTCTCATATCCAAAAATCAAAATTCCCCCCTTATATATAGAAGCCGCGGACGATTCCGTTCGCGCGATATCATTGTCGATCGCTCGAGGCTCACGCATACACAGCTTTTACAACGTGACACTGCGCGAGAGAGAGAAAGAGCCGCGCGTGCGTATAGTGTGTGTCGTCTCCTATCGCGCGGAAACGATAATTTAATCACTGCCATTACTTGGCAGCGGTCGCCGCCGCCGGTATCTACACAGTTCTCCTTTATTCCGTCTCTCTTTCTCTCTCTCTCTCTCTCTCTCTCTCTCTCTCTCTCTCTCTCTCTCTCTCTCTCTTTATCGAGACGTTGCGATGCTGAGATATTTGTCGGTTCTTTTTTTCTTCTGTATAGCTTATACTGCTGTCGGCTATAGCTCAGTGTGAGATACGGGAGAGAAGATTTCTTCAACAAAATTTTATATTTACTTTTGCGTAAATACCCGCTACTGTGATTATCTGTCAAAAATATATTATGCAGTAGGATGTGTAGTACCGACAAGGACATGGTCGCGTGCGCGATATTACCAGACTGCACATCGCGAAATGTGTGCAGTAACGTGTCTTACGCAGCATTAATGCATATCGCAGAGAGAAAAAAAGTAATTAGCAGCTCCTTGCGTCGTCACAGGAATCCCGCTATGCGACAACGACAATCGCGATTCATCCCTTCTACATCCCGGCGGGGAAATGAAAACAAGACGTTCCGTGAGATCGGCACTGATCGTCATCTGGCATTCGACATATTTAAAAGACACATGGATATAGAGTCATCAAAAGCAATCCAAGCAGAACGTCAAAAAAGTCAGTCTCTCTCTCGTGCAAATACTCGTGATGAGGCTGTGCAAACCGCTAATTGACGAAATCATCGATCGAAGGCGAGGGAAACTCCCCGCGCGCGCGCGCTCAACGGCGGTCTGTCATTAGCAAAGTGAAATATATCGTTCCGTCTCGATCGCTCTCTCTCTCTCTCTTTCTCCTCTTGAGCTAATGAAGTCCGCGAGACACTTTATTTTCTCCTCTTGCAGTCCGGGAGTCCGCTTCGGCTCGTCATCGTGTCTCGGAGGCATATCCCTGCCATGGATTGACTGCGCGTCGGCATTACAGTATTGGATGTATACCTGCAAAAGGGGGCACAGTGACGCGTGCGGACGTGTGCACGCGTGTCTGAACGGAGCTGGATGATACTACTGTTTTTCTTTCGTCAATGGAGCTTTTGTGTGTTGAGAGATACAACCATATATGTATGTATATACTCTCTGCTGCAGAGAAGCAGCATCTGATGAGATACAATGTATTATACTCGCGAGATCGAGAGATAACGCTTGCGCGAGGCTTCCAGGAAAAATTGCTGCGTTTTTTTTTCTCTCCGCTGTATGAAAATTTATGACATCCTGCGTGAAAAGAAAATCGCGTGCATCCTATAGGGATATAACGGCAACGGAATACCGTCATCCTTGCTGACCTTTGTGCCCTCCGTGAAGCTCTGGCAACGTTCTTTCTTTTTTCCTACTCTCTTGCCTATCTCTCATGACTGATCGAAAAATCTCAACGATGTGCAGCTCCACATGAAGCGTATAAAACTCAAACTATATACTTCGTATAATAAGAATAATTGCTCATTTCATATACGCGCAGCAGTGTGATAAAAAGCGCGATAAATCGCACGGCAGTATATAGTCGCGCCATATATCACAGACTCGCGATCATCATCATCACGCGATAGTAGAGCAGCATATCGTGAATCTTAAAAAACTACTGAAAATCAGTCCACATCAGCGGTAGAGTACATATAGCGCCATAGTATACAAGTACAATAGAGCGCGAAGCATCAGAGAAGAGACTATTAGCTGCGGTGGCGGCGGTGCGCATCCTTAATCCCCTTTATCGCCCGGTACCGTCTCTCCGTTACTCGTAATTGCGACCTCCGTTACGAGAGAGCTATAGCACCAAAGTCACTCGCGCGCTAGCTCTACTCTGTGATGCTACACACACACACACACACACACACACACACACACTACAACAGAGTCCTTCCTCTAAAAGACTCGCGCGAGCTCTCCTACACAAGTCCTCTTTGCTCTCTTTTCTGGCCGCGTCTTCTTCCACGAAACCCTTTTCCACGGCGCGCCGCGAACTTCCGGTCGCAGGGACATTAAGAAAAGAGCGAGAGAGAGAGAGAGAGAGAACGAAAAAGAAGCGTGCCTGAAGAAAACGAGCCGTAGACGAGGAGGCGAATTTTCCGGATGAATTATTCACCGCGAAATATTTGAATATAGAATCGAATCCTGTCGTATACTGACAAACTATTAGAAACATGTGGATAGCACGCAGACATCGAGATAATCAGATGAATATTATGCAAATCGCTCGGGGTATACATCAGACAGCGTAATTGCTGCAGAGATTATAAATAAAGCATATTCATATTCAATGACGATCATTCCTCCGACACATGCTGCGCACCTGAACTCGAGAAATCCCTCTCTCGACTGCAGAAATGCGCGCAAAGGCGGCGGCGTCGGAGGAAGAGCAGCAGAAGCAGTACAGCTATATAGCTTCGACGCTTAAGGAGGACGACGAGGGGGAGAAGAAGAGAGAGAGAGAGAGAGAGAGAGAGAGAGAGCCTAGCCAAGCGAACATAGTTAATTTAGATTGTATCGCGTGAGAAGCAGGAAATGACGAAATATCCTGAGTGCTGACTTACGCCGCCGTCTTCGAGCAGCGACTTCTCGCGACCTCAGCCGCGCGCTGCAGAAAAAGAGAGGGACGATATAGCTTTGCTGCTGCTGCTGCTGCTGGAGGCGAGACACGCGAGGAGACTCTACGCTGTTGTTGTTTTTCCTTGTTGTACTTGTAGCGAAAAATTTTGAGTTCTCTATACTTCAGTTAGACTTTGCAGATGTACGTGGAAAGGATCGAATCACTTCCGATGTGTGACTCTATATATAAGATTAATTTCGCAGCTGCAACGTCGCATATATGTTTCAGCGTAATAATAGTAATGAGGAAGTTCAAACACGTTGTATATAATGTAGGATATATACATACACTCTGATAATTGCGAGCATCATTAAAGCTTCGTTCATTATTAAAAAGTCAGGATCTGTGATTAAAACTGAACTGATTTTCAAGCGCGCGCGCGCACGCGCGTGCGGCGTCAATTAAAAGCACACGAAAACGGTTTATTATCTTTAATCGCCATACACGCAGCTCTCGTGGGAAGATTGCGCTAACAGCATCTTAAACACACGCGTAATACACTAAAATTAGGAAAACAACCGCTCGTCGCCTAGGAGCTTCTGTGAGAAAGAAAAAAACAAGCAAGCAACGTCTTGGACACACTACCATACATTTTACTACTATAACTGATGTCCTCCTCCGCGTATCTACCATATCCTGTCTGTATTGCAAAATAATAACACTGCGATGCGCGTGATGAGGTCAAGAAGTTATCGAAAATGTATAAGGAAGCTGTATACACCAGCGCGTTAATTGGGTTCGCGGCGGCGGCGGCGGAAGTGCGCTCCGGTCTCGCACCATCGGCTTCAGCGAGGAGGAGTTACAACTTGTTGAAAAACGCAGCTGTATATATACTACTGCATCACGCGCGGGTGGAACGAACTCGGCAAAAGGCGTTCCGCGAAAAATACAACGGGCTTTCTCTAACTGGGCCGCGCGGCGAACAGGTCGATCGTGGATTGTGTCTCATTTTGGGTTTGGGTTATTATGTATCAGGTTTAATTTTCAGATTTAAGAGATTTATAATATACAAATTAAGAAACTATTTTATTCAACGAAATTCATAACGATCCTCGCTGTAAAGTAATCAAATTCAAAGTAAAAAGACACGTGCCAAATATTAATTTCGCATACATGTATATGTATATAACGTAGATTAAGTTAGATTCCCACAGCAGATACCGCACGATCGAAAACCGCACCCAAAGCTCGCATAATATACCCTGCAATCATCACCGAACCGGCGGCGCAGCCTTGCTGACAATAACCCCGTAATCATCGCGAGTTTAAATCTCGGCGAACGCCTCTCATCCCTCCTTTTGCCCCCCTAGACACATCCAAAAAGACGACGCAAGCTTATATACATACATACCTATACACATATACTCCCACAGACGAGAGCCAGCGATCTCCTTAATTGCGCCGCCCTCCTATAGATATACACACGCATATATAGTATATAGTGTTAACAGTTTTTTTCTGCTCTTCTCTTCTACTTCTCTTCGTCGTCATTATCCGGAGCAGCACAGTGTTGCGCGAGAGAGCGCTGCATTAAACACCGTTATACACTGCGAAAACACGTCGTCGTCGTCGTCGTCGTCGTCGTCGTCGTCGTTGGAGGGCGCGTGTATATATATACCTATATACAGTCAAGAGAGAGAGAGAAGCAACGCGTGTTTTACACGAACCGTCGCCGTAGCGCGCAAGCGAGAGAGGCGCAAGAAGTTGGGATACGATACGATCGCGAGATTTCGCACTCTGGTTTTAGAGATCCTCCGTGTATATAGTATATACCTACGATGGAGCAAGAGATCGCAGTTGCCAAAGCTCTATGCGCGCGGCGTTCGTTTGTTTTCGTGTCGGGGCGGTGTTAAAGGGATGCTATATATACCTGATGCTACTAATAATGCGCCAGAGGAATGTGTGTTGCTGCTGCTGTTGTATGGTATACGTACGTGGATCACGAATTCTTCAGAGAGCTAATGAGGCCAACTCTTTCGTATATAGTATATATCTGTAGCAAACTATTGCTAATCACGCGATACCTCTATATACTATTCTAAACAATCTGCGGGTTTTCGAGAAATATCGTTTCAAAAGTACACGAGAGAAATCTCTTATTGCTCTTCGAACTCTCTTTTCCTTCGTTCCAGTCTCATGGCGCTTGGTCAGCTGAAGACTACTTTTGTATAGCATGCCCAATTAACCCTTTGAAAAGCGCAGACCACCGCCGCCGCGCGCGATGCGCTACTTCCCGGACAGACTATATGCGCTTCCGACGTCGTAATTCAGTTATTGCCGTCCACTGATTTTTCCGTTTATGCACACCCGCACCTTTTATACACCATCTCTATATACTGCGCGCACGTTCCAGAAGGCCATTCAAGTGTGTAGTACATAAAAATTGAAATTCCAGAAGATAGAAGAAATGCTAATTTCCACAGAACTCGATCGAGGGACGGATAGGTGATGGCGAGATGCACGTTGAATTTCATTTCTCGAATCTCTCACCTGTGACCCGGTATATAGAGAGTAGAGTAGAAGATCCACTATGTGTGACCGTCACTCCTTGCGAGCAGAGCGGCGGCGGCGGCGGCATCGTTGAGACTGTCAAGGAGGAGTTTTAACCGTAAGGATCGTTAAATATTCCGCTGCGGCGCGGCTGGTGCGCTCTTTTTCGCTGCGGAGAGAGATGCCAATCAATCAGCTGACGGCTCGGTGACTCTGTAATGACGGCTGCTGCTTTTGAAAAACCTGCAGAAGAGTATCGAGGCGCGGCAGAGTTGCGGATATATAATAGTTGTACAGTAGATTCTGACCAGGAATATACATTATATATAGCATGAACGAATTGTGAGATAAAAATTTTACATTTTAATTATACCGGCGCTAAAAGCAATTATGCAGCGACGTATGTATAATATAAGCTGCATGTTCCTCGAGAACTTATCAATCCGAGCAAAGCATGTATAACAAACAAGCGCATCAGCATCAACAGGTCATGCATTAATGACGGAGGTAATAAAAAGGAACGGTGCTGCAGATTACTATTAGGGTTGCTGCAATTAGTCCATCTCGTGAAAAGCGCGGGTGCATGCGCAAGTCATTAATAATTAAAGAAGAAGAAGAAGAAGAAGATTTGCCTCTGCCAATTAGCGATGCAGAAATTTCACTCGTATAATATGTGCGCGCGCGCGCGCGCGTATGCACCGACGCTCTCTCTTTTCCGGTCTGCGTCGGGGCGAGGACTCTGCGCTATAGCTGCGCTGCAAATATAATTATATGTATATAGCCTGATGCCGTGGCGCAGATATAGTTTTATATGTATATACATATACGGTGTATATTATAGGCGGCGGATTAGTCTTTCGCGATTAAGCGCGAAAATAGGATGGGAAAAAGTTTGCTTTGACTGGTGCTGATTTTCATCGGTGTTATATATGCTGATGTGGAAAAGTTACACTGGGATTTTGAAACTCGAAATGATCTTCCACTAAATGTGGACAAATTTTTTATTTTAAAGAAGCCATATTAAGACTTGAAGTATACAATTTTTAGTGTAAAGTAAAACGCGAGAGAAAATGACAACAATTATTAGTAAAACGATAAGTTAGTTAAAATAAAGCAGAGTTCACACCCTTTCGCATTGTTCGGTCCTTGTAGATTTGACTCAAAACATGAGAAATGCTTTTTTAATATGTAGGAGAGAGTGAGGCGTGACTGCATACTTTTAAAATCGTTCATATTTAGACTCATACAATTGATATTTTCAAAAATCATTTTTTTAATGTTAAAAAGTTCTTATTTTGTGTACTCAAAAAAAATAGTATATTACGTACCAAGGGCGTAAAGTGTGCAGTACGAGGTGAAGCGAGCCAGCGATATACAACCTGTCGAGCGGGAAAGACCAGAAATAAGATATCTGTTGATGGTTAAGTGAAGAAATCCACGACCTAAAGACTATGGATTCTCCTTATAAATATTATAATAGTCTTGAGTGTTACAAAGGAACAGATGCTTTTATGTCTTTCTGTACAATGTCTGTTAAGTCGAATATAGTAAATAATTTTTTTCAAGATAAATATCCAAGACCTATTCTGCATAGAATAAATCAAACAAGCAAATCCGATAGAAAAAAATGTCACGTTTTAATGATTCCACACTTATAATTGCGCATATATCGCTTTATTTTTTTCACCATCAATAATTAATCTTCATTAATTCATAAAAATTCAGCAGATTTTTTTTCAAAGAATACACTTGGTGCACCGAGTATTATACATACATAAAATCCGGAAAAATGTTAATAAATTGTTGATGATGATTTATAATTCTCGCTCTCGCGGAGACCTCGCATACTATCGCAAAATTAATCAGACTCTTATAAAGCAGAAGCGATCTAAACTCCGGTAGCAATTACCATCATTTTTGACGTAACTGGGAATTATCCACCAATTTATTACGGCAACGATTATATTAAAAAAAAAAAAAACGATTACATATCTAAAAGCGCACATGAATCCCCTCAACCTTTAATTAAAGTATTATATATATATATTCTTAAATCAAAATCGAATAAACTAAAAAAAAAAAATTGACCGAGCCCATCATCAGAAGACTAAGCAACGGCAACGCGTGTCAAGGAGCACAATAAGTATAACCGCGAGGATGAGAGCTAGGCGCGGCGAATAAAGAGAGAACGACTGTAAGTACAGCAGTATACAGAAGCAGCGGCAACGAAGGGGTTAAGAAACTCTCTCTCTCTCTCTTTCTCGGGTCGGAGTGAACTGTGTGCCTGCACCGGAAGCGGGGGCCTTGCCGCTTTCTGGGCTAATAACCCTAGCTACCTGTAGCAACACCGACGCGCACGAGGCGCCCATATCTGCGTATACGCACCGACACGCTGATGTATATATATGCTTTACGATCGTCCGTCTTCCTCCTGCGCTGTTGCAGTCCCATCACGATGCCTGATGGGGTATCTCTCTCTCTCTCTCTCTCTCTCTCGCTGCGCGAGACTCTCTGCATTCTTTCTTTTTGCCTTTTCTTGATGCTTTCGCTGCATTGAGCAGCAGCAGCGAGGATATGCCAGGGAGGATTGAGGCGGCTCTTGCGCGGAGTGTTTTGTAAGGCTTTTAGGTGTCGTGGTTTTTTGCGTGATGTGCGCGTGTGTGTGTGTGTGTGTGAGAGAGATACTCCATACACTGTGATATGCATATGCGAGGACGGGCTTTTTACGATCGTTTGTTGCGCGCGGGTGTTTAGTGCAGCGCATATTATATTTTTGACGCCATCGCTGTGAGATCTGTTCGATTGAGGAGCTGTGTGCTCGTTCTGACATTCTTTTTCACAGTTATTATGAGTCGTTTTATTTTACCGCGCTTTCCTTTCTGCTTAAATCTTTACACACTTTCAATATATGTTTTTTCAAATTTCGCGCGATAAAAATACTCAATTGTTTTGTCTCAAAGACATCTATATATTCGTTGTAATGAACTAATTCGAATAATTTCGCTATATTAATAATCTTGGCAATATGCTTGAACTTTGAATTTTTATAAATTTTTTTATTTATTTGGTGTTCTTACGAAAAGTCTAAATAGTACATTATAGAACTCACATCCAGTACAACCCAATAATTCATGGGAATAAAATCTCTACATGAAGAAGCATACTCAAAAAATCAGCCATCATCGAGCTTTTCCACAGCTTTTCATCACCTTCTCTCTCACTCTTCCTAACCGTTTTCCAGTCCATAATACCCCTCACATCCTCTCTTTCTCTCTTCCCTTCATATACACCACCACCATCGCATCGTCTTACGGTCTCTCTCTCTCTCTCTCTCTCTCTCATCCTCCAAACGATCTCCCGCGTAAATTAACCGCGCGCGCTTGTGGGAGATATGGCTGCGCCTACCTGTTATTCGTGCGAAAATGCGTGCGCGCTTATCAGGCCGCCGACGACGTCGACGGCGGCGCAGTTAGATTTTATACGCGATCGGCGCCGGCGGGGCACATTCGCACGCGCGCGGGAAATCTCCAGGATTTCCGTCTCGGAAAAGCGTCATCCTCGATGAACAGCAACACATACACACACACACACATCGGCTACTGCAGCGTTGTAATTAGCGAAGAGATGAATCCTCATTTTCTTTTTTATAACTACACTCCCGCGTGCGCTACTCCTATCTGCATTTGAAGTCTCCAACCGGCGCGTCTTCTTCTTTTTTATGATAGCCTGCTGCTGCTGCTGCTGCTGCAACTTTTTTTCCTCAGCGCTCACGCGGCGGACGGACGCCTGGATTTACGAGGATTTTTTTATGCCCGGCGATTTGCGCGCGATTCGAGCGGATAAGCGAGTTGAGTAATTACATCGCGCTCTGCAGCTGTGTATATGTGTCTGTGTGCGTGTAATAGACGAGTGACTGTACATATATAGAGGATGAGCTGGTACGCGGGAGGAGAACGACGTATGGATGAGTTATTCGAGTGCTGATGGGCGCGTGATTCCGCGTGTGTTTTTACGCGCGCGCGAGAACGTTTACCGTCGCCTACTGATGCACGTTTCGCGATGCTTATATTTTTACAAATGGCCTAGTAGTGATGTGTTTTTTAATTGCATTAGGGTCCGTGATGTGCGTGACGGATTTTGACTTCCTCTGTCTAGGGGCTGTCGAAGGAAATACCGTGCTTATAACGCGACGGTTGCTTATAATATATTCAGAGAAGCCTCTCTCACTAAATGATTTAATTCCATTGGAAAAAAATATATCTTTCGAAACAGCGATAAATCTATAGTCGGAGCAGCAGTAGTAGCCCCTCCCGTCACTGCACAGATCTCTCATTAGCATACGAGCTAAGCGGCGCAGAGGCGGCGGCATCTAAGCCTCTTCTTCTTCTTCTCAGCCGAAAAAAAGAAAAAAGAAAACACCAAGCGAATCTTCCCCTATGGCGCAGAGAGAGAGGAGCATCAGGAATTTCGCAAAAGTCGTCCTTTCTACGCGATTACGACGGCGCGGTCCACTATATACGGCGCTGCAGCGCACACAACAAGGGAACGTCGTGCGCTCGCGGTTAATACGAGGGAAATAAGGAAGAAGAAAGAGAAGAAGCGGCGGCAGTGGCGGCGGTGGCAAAGAGAGAGAGAGAGAGATAGAGAGAGAGAGAGAAAAGAAGGAGGTATAGGTATAGATATATGTGTGCGAGGGGGAGTCTCAGTAGCAGGAGCAGCGCAGCGAGCTAGAGAAGAAGGGGCCCAAGCAGCGCGCGCGAGCGGCGTGCCTCTCCTCGCATCGCCGCTCTAGATCTTTGGATAAGAGCCAACAGCATTTTAGCGGTTCCTTACACACCAGAC
>UCQR01098299.1:0-11740 GCA_900474235.1 Cecidostiba semifascia | reverse complement strand
GCACTGGTGTGCTGTATAATGCAGTGTAATTGTAGTTTAAAACTCAAACGCATTTTTCCTCCAAATCCACGCTAATTTCTAGCCAAATTTAAAGTACCGATCGCCTACTACGTCCCTGTCAAACGAGAAGGCTTTATCTCGCCGAGGGTAATTCGACGCGCTACTCTCGCTATACACATTATACTATCTGCCGTGTTTGTTCGCGCTTCGTTAAATTGCGCGCGCGACGACCCTTTCGCGTGTATACGTATAGTCGTATATACATACACGTATACACGCCACAGAGTATATAGAGGAGGATGAGGGGAACGAGTTCATCCGCCGAGATAAAGATTTTCCGTGAGTGTATAATATAGCCACGCAATTTGCCAGTCGTGCAGCGATAAAATTGCTGTCAGAAAAGTCAGAGGGCCTGTAGTTTAATAGACAGAGAATGTGTGTTTGGGTATACAGAAGGTTCGCGTGATGTTTCGATTTATACACTGAGAGAAGAGTAAGGTTGCTGTAAACATGTATGTGTTGCTTTTAAAATATGTTCTTTGGATCAAACTTACATATATTAACAGTTAACATATATGTTTACAGCAACCTTACTCTTCTCTCAGTGTATTTGGGAAGAGGCTCTCGAGAAAGGAAAATTTAATAAAGGCTGGTGCCGATTACACTAAACAACAAGGGGGTAGTACAGTAGTCTCGAGATGGATGTAAGATAAAATCGACTTTAATGGTCAGTTATCGGAAAAGAAGTCGGCATCCTTCAAATATCTACGGAGCAGTATGAGAAACTTTTGTTTCTCATACTGTTACGCCGAGAGCCCGCGCGCTTTATTATGTCTGCGATCTTGGCACAACTCCCACCAAGGGGCTACATCAGAGATCCTATCGACGGAGTAATTGATTTAATGAAAAATTCCCTTGGCCGCTTGTGCCCTTTTGTATCGGAAAAGCCACTTGTATATTTTTTTCATTTTTAAAGAGATATTTTTATAATTAAAAATATAAAAAATTGACCAATATTAAGCCAAGGAGGAGTTCAAGTTTCCACGAGTACATATAACATAAAATACAACATAATCGACAGTTGAATTCAGTACAACATCCACGTCCCGTTTTTAATTACCAGCGTATATAATCACGGATCGAATTAATAATTTGCGAATCTCCTAACGATCCCCGTAATTAAAAGCCCAGCTCTAAAGTTGAAAAAAAAAACGACACTCGCAAACACACATTCGATAACCGCAGCGCGTAAAATCGATTGAACGAGCCGCAAATGAAAGGCAAACACGACATCAGCGCGAAAAGCTCGAAAGCTTCACAGCCGGATTGAAAATTCTGTTCACGACAAAAAAAAAGTATACTATAGGTACAGAGTGTGTGCGGCTGATTAATCGGGTATGACGAGGCGACAAAGCGCTACGGGGCGAAGTATATGTGTGTATGTATATATATACGGGAGAGAAATTAAGAGGAGCCACGAAAGAAGGAGCTGCGCATGCGCGAACGTGTGAGATGCCGCGAAGCGTGAAAAAATAGAGACAGTGTAGAAAATAGTAATGGGATGTGGGTGAGGCTGATAAGGTGGGATGGAAAGAAGGAAATAATATGTAGGAATTTTTTGCTGATGAGAAGGGAAGCTTTCATTTTTTACGGAAAAATGTAAGCTTCGTTTGGTGGAGAGGAATTGATTAATACCGAAGAGCTCTCTAGTTGTTTCATCAGTTGATGAGAGCTCTACATATATACGAAAAAGAATCTTGATTAATTTTTTTTTTAATATATACATCAGCTGTAATTAAAGCAACGCAAATAAGGATTAAAAAGACACGCCTTTGTCATAGTCTATCAATTTTAAAGAACTATCTCTGTACACAATAATTACATCTCGACCCCTTCCCTCGTCGGACCTCAAACTCACTTCTCTCGCTAAAAGCCATTTATCCCGGTGATAGAACAGCAAGTTACGAGGGACACTACTGTGCGACCGGTCATTAAAGTTTTTAGCCTTATACGACGAAAGGGTTAAAGATAGGGACGATGCCTGCACAGTTTGAAAACTTTTGCATCGAGAGACCCAGATGAAATTTATTTTGACCTCAATTTCCGAACTTTTTTTATCGAGGCTAAATTTACCGAAATAGTGTGTAGGTCGTATCCATATGACGAGATAAATCTCGAAAAATCTGGTAATTGAAGGCGATTGATGTAAAATAAATGATCAGGCAGTCCATGTGCGCGCGTAAACAATATATTGCGGGACGATTTACGCAGATCGAGTCGAAACGAATCGAAAGATGGATTCGTCGTTATTATTTGACTGTGCAGCAGCGACACCGGCAGCGATTCGTGTGATCAATCAAAAACTGTATATACTGGATCATCCCGGTGGGATTATCAGTCGATGATGGACTGCGAGAGATGTAGTATCGTATTGTGCACAGTTGGCTTTGCAGATGTCTTGATCGTTATATGAATTAGTTTCTGTATAGTTTAACAATAAACTTATTTAAAAAAACAAAAACAAAATACTTGCAAAACTAAAATATAAACCCGATCATTAAAAATCCAGCCAACGAAACGAATAAAAGTTCCCTCAGCTCTCCGAAACTTTTTGCGCGTTTCAAATCCATGCTGAAAAATAGAGCAACAGAAGAGAGAGAGACGATGCGGTCCGCAAGCTCGATATCCAGCCGCACAAAAGTGCAGAACTGACAAGCGCAAAAAGCCCTATTCAGCTCTTGCAGAATGGAAATAACACGCGACACACAAGGCGCAGTAGCAGTCGAGTATCTAGTGGCCCTAGAAAAACCGCGTAATTACAACGCTCTCGATCAATTATCGCCTCTTAACAAACGAGTACACGCCTCTCTTTCGTAACAACGCCTAGTTCTAGCGGATATATTTTTTTTTTCAATGAATGAGATTACGCGCTGTGGTAGAGTATAATACATTTTTCGCGGGATTTTTTAATTAAAAACGCGCGGCTACGCTCTTTTCCTTTGATTTTTCGGCGAGACTTTGGCGTGTGAAACAGCGGACAAAGGAAAAGCGGTCGGAGTGTAGTAGTCGGGGCTAAAGGGAATGGGTCACGCGTCGTTTTTCACCTTTTGTTATTACTAAAATATAAGAGAAAATCGAGATGAAAAGGAGAGAGCTTTAGAATTGTGTCTTTGACGCGGAGAAGCTTTTTTTTTATTATACGACGATTAAAACTCACGATTCAATCAAGAAACTTTTAATACTCACTTTTTACAAAAAAAAAAAAAAAAAAAAATAAATTACCGGCTTGTGTAGTCGTTTAGGATAATATTCAACAAGAAACTGAACGGGGAGAGAGAGAAGTCTCACTATCTCGCTCTTTTTCACCCGAGAAAAAGCCCGTTCATTTCGCGTATCTAGGACAGAAATGCTTCCCAGCGCCACAGCAGCAGCACCTCTTAGCTGATGAACTGCCCCTGTTCCGAGACCGGGATTTCTTTTCCTCTCTCTCTCTCTCTCTCTCTCTCTCTCTACTCGTTCCAACGCAAGCGCCGCCGTTTTAATGCAGCCTCGCGTCACAATGAACTCGCGCTCGTTCCGCGAATGCACTACTATACTTGCCATTTTTTTCTCCTCCTACTACTCTTTTTATGAAGGTATAGAATAAAACGTTTTAAGGGTAGATCATCCACCAACCCACTGTTTAAAGGTGGTTGACACGATATATTTCAGTAATGATGACGACGACGGTTGCGCTTATTACCACTCGAGCTAAACACCTTGTCACATAGAATAGAGCAAACAATGCATCTGATGTATCGACACATCCAGCTCGTATATCTGATGTGTGTTTAAAGCGTCACTGCTCTTAGTATACGGCGCGGATCCTTTGATCGCGAGCTTTCAAAGCGCTTTTAACGTATGGCAATGGGTGTGCTCGTAAAGTCACAAGGACAAAATTATTAGGACGCGACTCTAAGTGTATATGTGCGTGTGTGCGTGTATAACTTTTCGAAGAAGAATCTTCGCAAAGTATAAAACTCGAGAGCGATGCGCACAATGTCGGTTAATTAAATGAACCCCGAGAAAGTTAGGAGTTTCTTTCGAGAGAAACTCGAAAGAAACTGTACACACAACTACTACTACTAATCCTTCTATTAAAAAGTCATGACCGGATGTTGATTGGCTCATGTATAGTGCGCATGCGTCTAAAACTACGTCTAGGTTATAGGGCGCGCTGTTCAAACTCTAGTATATTATATCAGTATAAAATACAGCCAATCACAGTATGGAAATATATCGAAACGCGCTTACTTTATGCGCACCAACTCGCCGGTGTATAACAAGTTTATCGCGCGCATTAATATTTATGCGGCCGATCTTGTAAGTCAAGCTTAATCTGCGGACACCGCGCGGCTATACTCGTCTGCACAGTGGACGTGTCTCGCGCTTTTCGCGAAGAAGAAGAAGAAGCCCGAGCCTGAGGGGCTTCTTCTCTACGTTGCGGGCTCTTGTATATACACGTTTCTCCGCTGCAGCCGAGTGTATAGTCGTAGTACTGCTAATTAAGTCCTACTGCGACGAAAGTACGAGCGGTTTTCTTCGAGAGATGATGGAAGAGAAAGAGAGAGAGAGAGAGAGAGAGCTTGCGGGTTATATATGTAGACGAGTTTAGGGAAATGGCAGGAGGTTATTTTAATTAGGCTCGTGTTTTGTCGGAGAGTTTTTTTTTCGAGGGGGTTGTAATGAGGCGGAGAGGTATGCTTAGGGAGTTGTACACAATTTTTAATGAATGAGTGTGCTTCTGAGAGAAAATTTTTCTTGTAGTAGCAATCTTCGTAGAATTTTTCCTTTTTTGCTTTCTTGAGAAAGATCTTTCAGAAAATTCGTACTTTTTTTTTGTTTTTTGACACATTATGTGCGTGTGTGTCCTTTAGAGTAATTTTAGTGAAATATTAAAAAATCACATTTTTTTGTCAGAAAGTACAATTAAGTTTGCTTCAAAGCAAACACAACAATTCTAAATGTAATGCGCATATAGAACTAAGGTTAAGAACAATAAAGCCGCCAAGCAAAGAAAAATACTATACGAACCAATCGAGATTTTTCCCATGGCCACCGGAGCCGACTGTCAATGTAAGGGGAGAAGAGTCGATCGCGCCGTATCTCTGGCCCTCCCTATGGACGCCAGACTATTATGATAAATACCAGAAAATCTAACCGGTTTACTTAACCGCCGTCAAGTAATGATGCAACAGATAAGTGAAATATCTTTTATCATCGCACATAAACGTGCAGTAAGTATGATATACTTTTTTTTCGTTATAAACATATACACTCGATGAAACTAGTAATGTAATACCAAATATATATGTATGCGTGCGAGAGGCAGTCGAAACTATTTTCGATTAACTATCGGTTTTTGCAAACGATGTAGCAGCAGTGAGTTTCGGAAATTAATCAATGTTTTGCGCGCTACAGAGAGCTAAATCGAATTTTCACGCATCAATTGCTGCTGGACTACAAACTATTACAATGTAGTTTCCGCAGTAGTAGAGCTCAAGTTCTCGGCTCAGCGAGTCGTTTCTCGCTGTACTTTGATTTCGCATACAGTAACACATTTGTAGTTTATTACACTGGAACGATCGTGAGCCTTCGTATGTATACACCTCATCTGCGCTTTTGGAACTTAATTACGTAAGCAACTATACTTGAGTTTTTTCAAGAAAAATATTTCTCAACTTTTCAAGAAAAATATATGGACATATAACCAGAAGCATATTTACTCGTCAGTCATATCGAACGTATATTCCCCGATACATCTCCATATAAAACGCTTCATTCCACCGTGAAATCACAGACGAAAAACGACACAGAGAAAACAAGACGAGCGTATGAAGAATCGGCGTATAAACACGTTTTAATCAAAGCATCAGCGCAATGCCAAACTCCGCTACTGCAGCGGGAATAATTGAACAGATCAATATAACGCCAGCACAGCTCTCTCGAAACGAGAAATACGAGATAGAGAGAGAGAGAGGGACATGCTAATATCAGCTACTGCCTTTTCCTCGGTCCATCTGCGCTGCGGAAACGTTTATTTCGCGTTTTATTTCCGGAGGCGGCGGCGGCGGCTGCTGCTATACTGTCCGGACGAAATAAGAGGGCGTATAAAAGCAGCTTCGCCTACGGGCTGATTGATCGGACGCCGGCACCTGTGCCCTTTGATTGTAGCCGAAGCTTTTCGGTATTGCTACACGTCAATATGTATTTTTCTATTTTTTAACATATACAGAGAGAGAGAGAGAGAGAGAGAGAGATTAGTTTTTACAGCGGTGAATCGCTCGTAAAATCTTTTTGAAGTAGATATGGTATAGGATACATGTTATGAAACAAAAAAAATCGATTCTATTTTATCCGTGATATTTCGATGATAAGTAACAAAATACGCAAAATATAAGAGAAAAAATCCCCAGAAGAAAGTCGGAAGCACTCGTAAAACGCGCAGCCTCGCGAGAATTCATTAAGTCCTGCGTCGGCTCCGTGAACTCCCCTCGTTATTCGCGCGCGCAGGTCCTTTTCCCACTTCGTTATTTCTCGCGCCCGCACGTGAGCTTTATTACACATATATATAAACCCTTCCGTGTCGGCTTACCGGTATACGTTCTTTTTTTTTCTGTGACATCATTTCTTGATGTTTTTCACGCGGGAAATTCATGTATAACAAGGATGAGGAATAATAACGTGTCTGATATTATTACGAAATCAATACCTTCGATTATTAATCGAGCTCGTAAATCAGCTGATGCAATATGAGGACGGGGAGGCAGTGTGTTAGGGAAGAAGACAGCTATCAAGTGGAGGAAAATATTGTGTACAAAAATTATGAGATGCTGAGGCTAATGTATGGTCCCTGTGGCGCTACTCGCTGATGGATCTCTAGTGTGGTATTATTATCCACGCGAAAATTACAAATTTATGATCAGTGCTATAGCTCGTACGAAGGTAGGTATCGTTACAGAGAGCTAACTTTTAGTAGGATTAACCCAGAACTGCGTACCTGTATGCTAAGTCTCTCAGTATAATCCCAGTACGTATAGTGGCCAGCAGCAATTTTCGATGCCAATGACCGGAAATCGATACAACCATATACACACACTCCGTAAAATCGAAAATTCCGACAAAAAACAACAATAATACAGCGTCTGTCGAAAATCTAAGAAGAAACAACAGGACGTAACGAAATGAGAAATTGGCTTTGCCGAGGTTACACGGAATATCTTTCACTCTGAAAACTGATATATACGTATATACTACTCGCCCTCCCCTCGTGACACTGCAGTCGAGATATAGGTATCCTGACAAAGGAAGGAAAAAAATTGCAAAGGGACCTGGGCTTATTACGCGTAATGTATGGCGTCGCGACGGGAATTCTAATACGGCGCAGGAGGGACGAGAGAGAGAGAGAGAGACGGATATGCTTGTTTATTCGCGGATTTTTCGCCGGCGTGGATTTACCCCCGGCTGTGAGCTACGAGCCGCGAATTTAGAGCCGCGCCGAGACTGTATATATTTCAGAAGATTTTAGGAGGACGGATATACCTACGGCGATGAAACAATTTGCTATGAAACATATATATAGCGAGGGTTATGCTTCTTATGCGAAAAAGTTTCGGAATCATTTTTTATCCAACAAGAATATTAAGATTTCATATTGCTGTGAAGTTTGCAAGTCGAAGACGAGCACTGTAACCACACGATAATATATGTCGAAAAAAAACTATACCTTCACGGCGCGTATTTCACTCGGTCTCTTTGCAGTGTGGCGTCTTTGAATTTCCCGGGAATTTCTTGCACAAAGAGAGGAATTTCGGAATTGCGTCTTTGCCGGCGAAAGAGATACGGTTTTTCGGGGAATTTCGTTCAGCTCTTTTGAAGAGGATTTTCGTGGAACAGGATAGTTCTTCACGTTGGCTTAATTAATTCTATGTTTTATACCTGTAACGTTACATCCGTTTCGCTGATTCTTCATTAACCCGCGCTCTGGTTTTTCTTTCTCTCGTTTCTCTAATTTACTTTTTCAGGCCGTATACGTCATCGCTTTATCTTTCTGTAATCTGTATCTCTTATTTTAACAATTAATCCGGCAAATATGTCCTGCGAATAATCGACCGATGTGACAAAAAGCCGTTCGTGTGCGAAAAAAGAAGGCAAATCGAGAATTAAAAACTGTCGATAGATTATTGACGTTATGATTCACACGAGGCGATTGATCTGTTGAACTATTCATTCAATCGCAAATTATCAATTTCGCTTCTAATTGAAGAGAATTATGCTCTACCATTTTACTAAAAGATAATTCAATATAATCCAGTGCTTCAATATTGCTAAAACGATTTTACACCGAAATACCACTTTTTTCATAACAAAAACATAAAATTTTTCCCTCCTACAAGGAGTTCAATAACAAGTTCACGACCCCGTGCAGTGAAGTCAGTCGTAACGCTTTTTGACGATCCATTCATAAATTATGACGGCAATTCATTTTTTTATCGGCAGGTTCATATGCTACTTTACCTATCGTTATCTATATAACCGGAGAACGATACGCTGTAAATTTTTGAGAAAAACTCTAAAATCGTGTACAATTCGAAACTTGATAAACAAGAGCACTACTGCCATGTTTCCTTTTTTTTTTTTTTAATCAAATCGATCCATCGAAGCACATCCGTCAAAGCCTCGCGTAATTACCGTAATGGCAGTACGCGAAATCCGCAGTCGCGTTGAACAAAAAGCTGGCGCGCAACAAATTAGCCGAACCAATCAATTGATCGACGTGTATACATCGTTCGTGTATTATATAGATGAAAAGAATGATGTCGGAGTGTCTGTCTAAAAAGAGGATTTTTTTCACTTGTGCGTTTCCTTATTTATCCGGCTTTTTTCGTTTGCTTTTTTTCGAGGTGATTGAGAACGTTCTATATTTAGCTATACATAATCGAGGGTGTAAGTACTCTCAAAGATTATATCACTCTTTATACGCGATTATCTTCACGCAAATTCGAGCAGAAAATCCTTTACATCACGCACGTGCAACAGCTCTACTTTAGCTTTATTACCAGCACAATTATTTATAGGTTCAAGAGTATCCAAAGGTCAGGGATAACAATATAACACCTGAATATTGATTATTGAAGACACAGCGTATGTACGTATATTTAAAAAAAAAATATTGGTTGTATTCTGTATACCACTTCGAGATCGTTCGAACTGACCTATATATGCGTGTGTGTGTGTGTATATAGAACGTGAATAGGCTCGTAAATTACGTATTGGAAAATTGAAACTAAAGCAGATGGGCTGCGGCGGTACAACGTCGGGAAAAGTTTCCTCGTGCCTTATTTAACACGAAGAGATGATGGCATCGTATACACAACTTTGCTTTTATTATGCATGCGCTGAAAGCTATTTTAAGCGACTTATCGATAACTTTGACGAAAAATAGTATATAATCGAACTCGACTCTATACATTATACGAGGGATCGGAATAATTGAATTTTTCTCTTCGCGCCAAATCAAAGTTAAATTTAAAGCAGAAAAACGCGCACCTTTACGTTTTCTTTTTTAATTGTTTCAGGAGAGCTCAAGCCTTTATCACACTTCATTTCCTACGGTCAATATTGAAGTCTCTGATAGAGAAAACTCTCGTGGATAATTTGAAACGGTTCGAGCGCTGAGCCATTGAAAATTCTACTTCTGCGCTATAAGTTACCGGACCAAAAAAAAAAAAAAGAAAGCAAGAAAGAAAGGGATCCGTCTGTCCGAGAAATTTTCAGTATAATATACACATACGCACACCAGACCGACAAACCCTCGCACAATGTTCCCCTTTCGTCCTCCAAGGACAATAACCCAGTACGGGTATTGGTATTATTCTCTCCTTGTAAATCTCAGACACTATACCTCTACACATACACACATGCACAGGGATACTCACGTGCCCGCGTTCATAATTCAGCGGCATATACACTGCGTGCCCACAGCTCTCTCTCTCTCTCTCTCTCTCTCTTTGTTATCACGTTTTTTTTCCTTCTCACACTGTACTAAACAGCCGCACTTCACATACACATAGACACTATATATATATATATATATATATTTCTCTCGAGCGACGACGCACTACTTCACACTGGCGTATACATATATCTCTCGCACTAGATTCTCTGCCACACACGTGCCGGAAGAAGAATAAGAAGCAGTGAAGCACTCGCGAGTGTACATATAAATGTGTATAGCAGCAGCGGCAGTGTGTGTCTCGCCCTGTACCCGTCCAGGGAAGTACTGAGCCGGTTCTCTCTATCCCAGAGCGCGCAGGGGTGCAGGCTTGCGCGCGCAAAGAGAGGGACGGAGAGATTTGTAAGGGGCTATTGCTCTCGGGGGGTGGGGAGTGTAGTATATGGTATAGAGAACGAAACAAAGAAGGAACTGCTGCTGCTGCTGCTGCTGCTGCTGCTGCACGTGTGTGTGTTTGGTTTGCGGTGTGGACGATCATGATGACGATAATGATGATGGTGATGATGGAATGTTGTTGAGGTTTTTGTTTTATTTTTTTACTTTATCGTAGTCATGATTTAGTATAGCTGATGATTTCCATAGATTTGGATCCAAGTCGAAATTTAACTCCCGACATCTTATTTATGATTTCGCTGGCAGATACATATTTCCATCCAAATCATCCAGATTGCTTTCGTGGAACGCTCGAAATTTTATCCGGTCGGTCTCTTGGGAGAAATTAAAAACAGATTTTACGGAAACTTAAAAAAAAAAAACCATTACATAATATAATGAGTAAAAATTACAAATCTATACGATATCAAACCTTGAAAAAACAAATTGCACCCAGCCACTCGATCCCCATCCTACCCCATAATATAGAGCAGCTCTGAGAGCGCACGCGGCCGGGAGGAGTCTGTGCGCAGGCGTCATGGAGGGGGGAGGGGGCTGACAACCCCGGCGGTCAATGTCACCGGGCGGGGGAGTATATTCTCTTTCTCGCCAGACCGCGCGACGCCGCGTGCGCAAAACATAGCTCAGCCGTGCACCAGTTGCTATAAGGCTCGGGCGTCTGATTGTATGTGTATGTATGTAATTGTAGGGGAGAGTTGCCCAATATGGCTACCCATATTAGGTGTTTTCGACATAACTTTCTATATCGACGCAATGAACAATTTAATTTGTAATTTTAATGTAATTATTTCACCATACAAAACAGCACCGTAGTTTTATTCCTCAATACACCTCAGCTGCATTCTTTACACATTTCCCATCCTCGCCTCTGCAACTTATATTTAGCCTAAACTCAGGCGCTACACCAAAGATATACACCCGACATAGCGGTAAATATATATCTATATACAAGCGGTTAATCGGGAAAAGTGTCGCGCACAGCCTGCCTGCGCGAGAGATAAGAGAAGATGCACGCGTCGACTCTTTTTTTTTTCATTTTTTTTTATCTCCAACCAAGATAGTTTCGAATAATGAGGGGGGAGCGCGCGAATAATGCCCCACGGGGAGAGAGAGTGCGAACGATATCGAGAGACATATTTTATTTTTTTTTACTTGAATCGTCAGGGTCGTGTGGTTTTTTCCCAGTGACGGACTTTATTTCGTTTGGATGTAGATTATATACTACCAATAAATAATAAATTGTGATTTTCTTGAGCTCCAGCAAACTTTCTACGATGAATTATTAATTAAAAA
>UCQR01098297.1:0-10776 GCA_900474235.1 Cecidostiba semifascia | reverse complement strand
CATGGAGGGAGAGTGGCGCGCGCGGGCCTTCCTCCCCTCTGCAGCCGCCGCTTCCGTTGCCGCGCGACTTCCCGGAACTCGTCTTCGCTTTCGTCAAAAGTAGAGATTTTTTGGCGCGGAGTGCCGAATGATTTTTCTGTTCACAGGGACGGTGCCAAGACACATCTCTTTGTATGATTATATATTGAAAAATAATTCGCGATGTAGACGTCAAAAACACGCACTTTTATAAATATACTCGGAAAACCTTTCGACAAAAATCGAGTAGCGAACATTCGCGCAAAAAAAAACCGTTGGAGGATTCTCGAAAACTCATCAAGATGCGGCGGTTTGACATCATGATCGTCATCTTCAGGATAAGGCACTAATACACATATATACGACACTCCGCGGTGCGAAATACGACTCGGGCCCAGTTTATATGTATACGCACACACAACCGTTCCGACACCATTTGCACTTTTGAAACACTCGCGAGCAACTTATACGTATACCTAGAGACTTATCTCGCGAACGACGTAGGTACACAATGTATACCTATGGACAAAATCGCGACGCCGAAGAGCCGCAAGTCGATATAATAATTACGCGACCTCGAACTACACTGTACATAAGCGACGACGTCCGGCCGGCGAAGGAATGCATCAACCGCCGCTGCCCCCACGTACGCAGTGCTCTCTCCCCCCACCTGTCAGTCCTGGTCAAAAAATCTAGACAGCCACAGCACGTGGGCTGATTAGGAAAATCGGCCGGTGGTGGCGGAGGGAGGAAACGCTGGCGCCTCGAGCGCTGACACTCTCCCCCTCGGCCCTTCTTTCTCGCTCGGATTCTCAGAAGTCTCTTCCTCTCTCCCTCGAGATTTTTGACCGGCTGAAGTTTACGAACGTTTTTTTCGTGCTACTGTCTCGCGCAGGACGCGTCGCGATTCGCATTTTCGTCGGTTGAGCCCGCGTTGTCAAGGTCAGTGTCTGCACGAGACTTGTCGGGATTATACTTACACCATTACGACCTCACTGTGTTATAATAAGTATCCGTGAACGTGAACATGAAAACGAGTAACGCGAGTGGCTTCAAAGAGGAAGATCTTCGAAAATAACCATGATTTTTCGCGGTGATGCAGCTTCCGTTGCCGCTCGCGTAAAAGCCTTTCCCCGCAGCGCGAGTGCAGCACCTATTAGAGGGAAGAACGAAAATTGTCAAGGATGCGGCTAGTCGACTGGCCTGTGGACTGACTTTCTCGGTTGAGTCTTTTGGAGGGAAGCTTTATACCTAACCCTTTTGGTAAGTTTTTTTTCCCTACATAGCGACTTAGACGTGCTCCGCCCGTTCAATTTTCATCTCCATCCAACCTCACACGAAAATATACATATATACACGTATATAACTCGCGACAACGTTTCACCATTTGTCTCTCTTTTATACTTATATTGTCCCATATGAGCGGCGGCTCTCGCGCTGCACTGCAGCATCAGGTATAATTTTACTCGGCGCTCGGCGACAAAGGAGAGTGTGTGTAACAAGACAACGCACGAGACGAGAGGCGCCTGCGTAACTCCGTCTCTTACGGTTAAGTAGAGCGTTGCAGTTGCAGCCGCGCGCGGGATGATGCACAAACATTTATACCTACGAGAGACGTGTGTATAGGTATATGTATATGTACATGTGCGGCATTCCACGTTGAATTGGAAGAGCGCATATTGGATGAGGTTCCCGGAACTTTGGGTAATTTCGCTTGTGTGTGAGAAAATTTTCTTCTTCTATTAGAAAATTGGATACGACTTGGATGGGAGTGACGAGTGTCGTTCTAAATTAAAAGCTAGTTAACAATAATAGGTTGGAATTTGACTTGTTAATTCATATAGCTAGAATGAGTATATAAGAATACTCTATGATGAATCGTTTTGAAGTATATTTTTGCATTGATTAACAAAACATCAACTTAATTGCATATCAATGCAATTATATTTTAAAAATTTATTCTCGCGTCTTGATTCGTAGAAATTGTCAATGATCATCAACGCGGAGAATCTCCCACTACACTATTATCCATAATCGTCATCACGAGCTTCGGCGTATAATGCAATCCATTGAACCACATTCGACAGCAACAAACGAAATGATGTTCATCGCCTCGGCGTCATCCGGCAGACTATAAGTATAGTGTGTATACGCGTGTCGTAACGATTCTACGAATATAAAGCAGCAGCGACGCGTTGCAGCTCGGCTCTCTGCAGAATGGATAAATAAACAAAAGAGCGGGTGTCGGAGCGGCAAAAAGTGAACGGCTATATACGCGCGAAAAACGAGCAGCCAGAAGTGAACGTACAGAGTGCAGCTCTCTCGGATAATGTACAGGATGTCGGCGCGGAAAGTCGGATAGATGATAATCTTGCACAAGTATGCATGTGCTGCTATTGCTGCTGCTAGCGTGTGTGAGCTCATTGGCAATATTAATGGCTTCGCCATCAGAATTTCGATCTCTCGGTGATTGTGTGTGCCCGACGTGTAACAATTTGTTGCTCTCGCGCTTTTTAATTGAGCCAGTTTGACGCTGCAGCTTTTTTTTTGTTTCGTTTGTGTTTATATCGCTCAAAATTACACACTTTCGCATATATAAGCGCACTTGGTTCTAATGACTGTGCTGTCGCGCGGTTCGAGACAGTTTGTTGCGCTTTTGAACACTGGTTTAATTGTAATTTATAAGAGAAAGCTCGTTTTTTTTTCCTATACGGCGGAAATGAAAATCTTCACTGGATTTGATTTTTTTTTTTATTCTGCAGCTGTACATAGACGCTTATGGAAAGGAAAAGTATGATATGGTAATGCGGATCGAACACGTTTTGAAAATTGCGACAGTTTGGTACTCGATCCATATTTTAAAAGCGGATTCTCAAGAATTGCTTAGAATACAATTCTTAATCTGATGTCACCGAATGCGAATTTCAGCATCATGATATCACTTCGTTACCCACATTCTAACTATACACGGCTATAAATTAATGTAAATAGTTTGCAAATGCGTGACCGCTATTTCTATTTATCGATAATTGCATTACAATGTAAAGCTATCGTATGTCTTCCCGTATAATAAATTCTGCAAAAATGTCATATATTTGAAAAGTAGTTCATACGTAGTATTATCTCGGAGCTACGAAGAAAACTTGTAAACGTATACGGAATCAGCTAAGAGATTAATATGCATATCTTACAACATATAATATTAATCTTCTGCTTTTTCATTTTAATTAAAACGGTATCAAAGAGAAACTTGATGCTAAAAATTTTTATCAAGAACTGAAATTACATGACTACGGGTTCTATTTCACGTTTCACTAAGCACTAAAAAAGAGACATTTTTTTTCCTCCAGTATTAAAGTTATTTTAAATTACATCCAAGAGAAAACTCGTTCCTCTTGTATACAGTATTATAAAGAGCTAAATATTGTACTCAAATACGGTCGAATGTGTAAAAGTATAGCGAGTATTAAATTATTTTGCCGAAGTAAAACGCCGAACTGATATTCCCATTCACGAGCACACGTTATTTCGTTCATCAAATTCTCAAAATTGAAATTTTATTTTAAATAAAACTCGAAGCACACGTCCACGACCAATATACAAAAAAAACACCAAGTTTCACTCTACTCGACAATACGTCACATTCACCGTACGTTTATTACAGCGCAGCAATATAATCATAAACATCAGCGGTTTCGCAACAGCGCGCTAGCAAATCATCCCAATAAATAAGCTTCATACTTATATGCCAGCTCTTTTCAATAAATCAATCCCGAAACAAACATCGCTCACTCGAACGAACGCAGCAAAAAGCGCGCATAATAATTACCACAGAGGCTTTTCCGAGCGAAGATTATCCTCGTCCGCGTCTAATTTAGCTGCGAGGCATATAATGCGTTTGTATACGCATCGAAAGAAGAGAGCTAAGCCCCGACTATACGGCGACGTCAGCATCGAGCCATGGACTTGACACTGGTGCACCTGCATTATGCAAAAAGAAAAAGAAATAGAAAAAACGCGCGCACGCATCTGCTTCGCTTGGGCGCATTGTCATGCGTCCGGATGACAAACAGCTTCGTGCGCTCGTGTCGTCAGGGAAGTTTTTGCATCTCAAATGTCTTTTTTAACGCCTCGCGCGCGCATCGCATTTTTTTCTGCGCGATGCATTTGCTTTCGATGCCTTTTTCCTCGTGTAGGTATCTACTGCGATGCATCACAAGCCTTTTGCGGGAGATTTTAGATTTTATTTATTTTCTTTTACGCGCGGTGTGCTGCTGATGTGCACAAAAGGCTGATTCAGCCGATGAAAATCTCGCACGGCTGGTTGATTTGCATTATTGACACTTGCGCTAAGAGATAGAGAGAGAGAGAGAGAGAGAGAGAGAAACTTTTAGGTGGTATTAATAGATTGTTCGGAAATCTATTTCGCTGAAGACGTGACCGTGGCCAATAGGTTTTCAATCGTTTCAGTTTGTGACGCTAGTTGGAAACTTGGAAATCAAATACATCAACATTTTTAGGTTATGTACGATCGCAATTTTTCACTACCTGATAGATACTGCAAACTAGCCTCGAGAGCGCCATCTGACTGAGTCGATACGTATTGACTTTATTACCTATTTTTAAGGTGCTCAAATAATAATAATAATATAATAGCGCAACACTTTTCCAGATCGACGAGCACACTTATTCAAACAATTAGGGAAACTAATTTAGCTCGACGTAAAACAGAAAAAAAAGAGAGTCAGTAAACCGCGGAAGTTAAATAGAAGCATATTAAAAATCTGCATACAATCCGATGTTCCTTCGTTGAGGCTGTTACAATGAAACAAAACTCTTCGTGCATTTTTTTCCGCGTGTGTATTTACCTTTGCATAATACTGCATGAATTTTGCGCATACACCGAGTTTGTTTCCGCAAAGAGTCACGTTCACGCACGTTCAAATGTCAAAAAGATGAATTATTACGAGTCATCTAAGTAATGATCGTCTAACACTTCTCTTACCCGTTTTTACAACACAATTTTTGCACGTTGATGCGCATCTGTTATTCACTCTATATAATGAGTATATATATATAAAATATAAAAATGTAAAAAAAATCATTGGATAATGCCATAACAAATCTCTGTTCGGTCGATATAAGTAACAAACTGCTCATCGCCACCTCCAAATCTCTGTCCACTCGAAGCCGCCACACCATCAACGTCTCCATCTTCCTCAAAGCGAGAAAAAAAATCTCGCTCACACACAATAACCGGCGCGAGAGCGTCAGAGTTAACCCGCTCCAAGTATATGTACCTTACATATATATATACACGATACACGCTCACAATGCATCGAGCAGGAGAGCGAGAGAGTGAAAACCGCGGATAAGAAAGAGAGGGCCACAGTGCAGCAGCGAGTATAGCTCACATGCTCGCATGCTCACACACATACAAGTCTCGACTATAGCGAGTATATACGCGGCGGACGGTAGAGGGGGGGAGAAGTATAGCGTGTGTGGCGCGAGACTCGCGTAGGAGGGGGCGAAACGCGTAAACAGAGTCAACATGTAAACAGGCCACTCGCGAGACAAACAACGTGGGGGCCGCCGCCGCCGCCGCTGCCGTCGCTCTCTGTTCTCGCCAGCACAGTCGCGCGCGCGCCTATATGCTTCGCAGCACGCGTTTCTCCGCTCTGATATACTAGTGTCATTGCAAAGAGCCGGTATTTTTCACTTGGGGATATACACAAGTATGTGTCTTCATGTGTGTCTCTCGTTCTACCATGGATCGCCAGATTTTTCTGGGTCCCGAGTTGTGAGTGAAGTGCATATATTAGGCTGTGTCGTTAAAAACGCGTATTTTATATAACCTAAAAGACGGTTTTTCAAGGGAAGATTTTTAACTGCACGCATACACATATATCAATAAAAGAACTCGCATTGAAAACACACACAGAGAAGAGAGAAGGACTGCATTGTGTGTGCGAGAGACGACGAAAGAGACGATTGAAAAGCGAACAAGACGTAAGTGTATAATAGACGACGAAGAGTTCTTTTCGACGCTCCCTGCGCTCTTCTCTCTGAATCAGCATCGCCGGCGCGTTAATAGTCATTGTCGCGAAATTAGTCAGCCGGCAACAGAAGAAGAAGAAGAAGAAGAGAAGGAGGAGGAGGAGTAGGAGGAGAGAAAGACAATGAGATTACGAGCGCGCGGACGTGTTTGTTTGTTTGTCCGATCGCGCACACGTGCGCCTCGTGTGTGATATATAGCTATACATTATTTTTTTTCGTTATTCCGTCTCTTCTTCAATATATATAATACCAACTTGTGCTACATCGATCGGTGGAAACAAGAGAGAGAGAGTTATTTTGTCATGCGAGTATTATGGAGTCCGAGGCGGAAAGAAGGAATGTCCGCGCGCCGGCGTGGTCGAGTCATTTCGGCGAAACAATCAAATAACGGGGAATCAGCGAAAACGTTCGAGACTGTATCATCTTGTGTATACCAACGGATCGAATAAGACACTTGCCGCCGTAGTGTGTGTTTGTGTTTTTGTGTGTATATGTGCGTGTTGTTTTTCTTTTTGTGCGAAAAGAGAGAAGTGTAGACACGAAAGTACTACAAGTATACAGTGAATTAAGAGTATAAATTTACACGAGACAGCGTGTAAAAGTGTGAAGTGAAAAATCTAAAAGTAGTGCGACCGAATACTTATAATAATACACTTATACAGAGAGAAAGAAGTCGCGGAAGCTCGTGACGTCGTCGTCGGGTCTCTATATATACCCACTCACACACACCTCCCAACTGTCAACAGGTGTAGGCGCATCGCGCGCTTGCGTCATAGCGTAAACGCAAGTAAGTATATTATGCCGCCGCTATAAGTACACACATGCGCGCGCGCACGCATATAACAATCTTTGTATCTCGTCACGCGGCATCGATCCCCAGATGAGATCGACTCACGCGCTTATGTATGTATATAGGTGTGTTCGTGTATGTGTGTGTATATAATACACACGCAGGCGTCACGGCGCGATGGACAAGCCACTGCATGCAGCGCTCATTGTTTTTATTGCCGTTTCTTCCTTATTGTTCCGAGCGTAAATAATATGCATAAGAGAGTCGAGTGTGCTGCAGCAGTTCACGGAGCTCACAGTGTGTTTCTCTCTCTGCAGTTTCGAATGGCTTTATTGAACTTCCAGTTGGTTTTATTTCGTTTTTCCTTTTTTACTTTCAGTAAATAAACAAGAGTCGTTTTATTTTTAGAATCGACGTTGCGAACATGGTTATAAGGAATTCGAGTATAGTATTGCTATTTTTTTTTCCGTGCGATTTGAAAATTCGTTCCGAGTGTTAGATGTAATAATAATGTATACTGTTTATACTTTTTTTTTGTGCGTTTCGATAACGGATCGTTTTCTATTTTTAGCCTATCGTTGAAAAGCCGTAATCAGTGACCTCGAAAAGTATCTAAAAGTGCTGAATAAAATAAAGCTTAGAATGATACAAAAAACATGTGTGTACGAATCGCTGGCGTGCATATATATGTAATAAGCTAATAAGTAGTAATGGTTCGAACCGTTCAGACAGGATCACCTATAAATACAGGCTTACTGTCACGTTTCATTACCTTCAATAACAACTTTGTCAACTTTCTACTTGTAGCACCTATTAACTCAAAGTTGTAGTCATAAAATTTATAAAAATTTTCCGGTATTTTTCACATCCATTCGCAAAGCAGATACACATTTCATGGGTTATGAGAAATAATTTTTATTTACCGAGAACGGAGACAATTCATTAGTAAACAATCACAGCGATCAATAGCGCGCGAAATGTTGTCTATTAGATTTATTCACGGAATCCAAGTCCTTTCTCTCTTTATTTTTGTTTCGTTTTAACCGCACAATACGCCTTTATCGCTGCTGTGTTGTTTTCATAGCAAGATAACTGCTTTCTTTCTCTCTCTCTCGTGCTTTTAAATATTTAATGCACTTCCATTGTTAATTAAATTGAACCGTGCTTGCGCAAGTGATTGCAAGAGGCTGTCTCACTTTTTTTTTATAAGCCAGTGCATAGGCAGGAAGCGAATAAATTATCTGTTTGTTCAAATATATAGCTGATTTCTGAACCCTTCCGTTTGCTCCAAATTAGTTGTTTTGTTCTCGGAAGACTCGTAATCACCATAATGAATTCCTGATTGATAAAGCGCGTATACATGTTCGTAAACGGAACAGAAAAAAAAAGAATACATAGAAACCTCAACGGTTACAAGTTAGCCGCTTTGTGCATTTTTTTAAACTCGTAATAATGACATAACACGCTTTAGATAAGTTAGTTATTTATATTACCGGTGCGCATTTAAAATTACAGAAAACAGCACTTGTATGCCGCCAAAAAATGTATATCAAGATATTCATTTTAATTTCAAATCGCTTTTCAAACAGCTATTCTAGATTGTTGTCGAGTAGCCAGAAGAAGAAGAAGAGGTTGTAAACTCTCACTAAAATTGTAATCTGCACAACTTCCATAGGCACATGCATACACACAATGCAACGAAATCGCATACATAATTCTTCCTCAAAACTCGCGAGTGTACACATACATGACGCTTCCGCTAGTCAAAACATGCGCATGGCAAAAGTTAGCGCGTCGCTTTGCGGACGCAAATGCGCGCGAGCGAAATACGCAAAAACGGGCAAAAAGAAGCGAATAGTGCATAAAACCTCGGCCGAGCATCTCTTCTGAATCGACTCTTCTTCTGTTTTGCATTTTCGTACGCGTAATCCTTTTTTTACAGTTCTTAGCTCAGCAGAGTATTTATAGTTTATCTACGTAATTGTTTAATTGGGTTTACATTTTTAGCAAGTACATACATTTTAAAAATTGCTCTTGTTTAGTTAAATTTTTTTATACAATAACCTCAACTCCTAAATACCTTCACCACTACTTCTCAACGCAACGCCTCTAAAATAACCAATATCGACTCAAAAATGGGGTGAAAAAAGTCATCCATAACACATGAACGGGTACACGCAAATAAGTCAGAAAATCGCGCATTCGCGGGAGCGCACGTGCAAAACCACGTGTGTCCGCAACGCATTCGTTCAACTCGTCGTCCCACTGAGCCGGCGCGAGGAATCGATCGGCCTTGACGAAGCTAAAGCTGCTGCAGCCACGATCTCTCCACTCGGTTACTGATGCTGCTCGCGATTTTTTCCATTTATTGTGAATTGTCTTGGAGTTGCTTGCGACGACTTGTTGTGTTAAGGAGTCGAGTAGCGATGGTTTATCTTGATTTAGAGGTGTTGGTAAGAGAGGCGACTGGTGGATTGAGCTGTTTGTACGGATCGTGATAAGTATCAGATTTTATGGGTAGATAAATTTTTCGTAATAGTCGGGCGCTAGAAATGACTGAAAATTAATACGTACTTTCAAGATCCTAATCTTTTTTCACCAATGATATTAAACGAAATTTATTTTTATTATCATATTCGTGTGGTACATGATAACTTTGAACTTATATCGATGCTCTGCTTGATAATGCAAATTAAGATTACGCAAAATCGGCTTGCCAAAACTGACCTGCAATGATCAACTAAGAGGAAAAGCTATCCAAATAGAGAAAAAAATATACAACACGCGTATACACAAATCAGTCCACGCGCGCTCGCCTATAAGCCTGCACTCATTATCGATATATCCACGTACGCGCGCGCATAACTCGTAAATTTGATATCGCTGGCCGATAAGGCGAACACGAGCGCATTCCCTTGCGCAGCAGCCTACATTAATCGCGCTTCGCTTTCTCTCATTGTTGTCAAATGTCTGGTGTCAGAGGCGCCACTGATAAAAGCTAATTTCGCCGTGAGACTTCCGAAATCGTGATGAGCTTGGAGACACTGGTGTAGGTGCCAAAAAGATTTCGAAACAGGATTCGAAACTTCATTTTCTGCGCATCCTTCTTCTAATTTATTTGCATAATTATTGTAAACAATGAATTCAGCGGATGTGCGATAAAACGATGTGAAGTGACAAATGTAAAATGAATTATTTTCATGATACGGTAAAAGTGAACAGGATTACTATTGTGCATGACCGATGATTACGCTAATGTATTGCGTTCTAATAGATTAGGACAGAGACATTGTTGCGAGCGTTGAAAATGTACACTTAATGAGAAATGAATGGAAAAAATAAATCAGCGTGGCAATATAACTTAGACTTTAGATGTAAAAACCTATTTCTGAAGAAACAAGTAGATTATTTGCTATGTATCACAAGAAATAAGCACCGATTTCGAAAATGCAAATAAAATTATAACTAAAATTAATAATTTCGTGATTTGCATAAAAATCAGCTATTGAAAATCTACATGTTTTTACAACACAGCATTCTATTCTTATTCGCGCGCGCGAGCGACACGTGTTAAAACTTTCCTGAATATAATGCATACGGCACGTGTCCGATAGAGGAAAGCTCAATACAGTGTATACGATAGTAGTAGGGGCTGCACTGCTACCACGCCACGCGGGTCCCACGCCACTTACCCGAGCTCTACCTTACCGACCAATGGTAACAGGGGTCAGTCTCTGGAGTTATCGGTACTATTTCACCCTGTTCGGTAGGGATGGTAAAAGTTACATCCCCCGGCCACAGGTGGCGTTGTCAGCGCGATGTATCAGCACTGTTTTACCCTCAGTTCCAGTATGATCTTTTTATCGATCTTTTTACGAAGGTATAGAGGTTAGGATACCATTGGTATCGAC
>UCQR01098296.1:0-11480 GCA_900474235.1 Cecidostiba semifascia | reverse complement strand
AGGGAAGCTTCATATTACCAGAAGCGTAAACAGCCAAGTTAGTTAACTCCATCAGCGAAGAGCTCTTGAACGATTTCGCAAAGGGTATATATACATTATCAGCTCGAACTTCCAAGAGCAGCAGCAGCAGCGTCAGGGAAACTCACAGCTCGCACACACACGGCTGTGTATATTATCAACGCATCCTCTCTGGTAGACTGAGGGAATGCCTAATGAGCCAGACATCGCGTCGCGTGTGGGAGGAATCGTTCCCGTAGGGACCGCTTAACGCGCCTGTATATAGGCAAGTGGCAACATCAGGCTCGACGAATTCAAAGTCCTCGGGAAAACTCGTCCTCTCTCTCTCGCGAAGGATAATTGCCTGTGTTTTTGGGGAAAAAAGGTTCTCGGAGAGTCGTTATAGGCGCTTTCTACACTGTGTGGATTGAATGCGGACGCGCGCGATGAAAGGAAAATTTGCGCAGGAGCGCGTTGAAATAAGTGATTCGATTGAGAGTAGAATTCAGCGTTTATAATCTTTATGTATATAATACAGCGATATTGAAGTTCGATTAAAATATATTCAGAGGACGTTCGAAAATATACACCTTAATTTAATGAGCCCGTTCAGCAGCCTTTTGCTGACGACAACAAGTACAGCACGACGAGAGTATATATTTTATATTGTAAAAAAAGAAAAGTCGAAGCGCGAGATTAAAAGAAATTCTGCCATCAGGTAAAGGAAGAAAAAGACAAGAAGGAAGTATAGTGGCAAACGTTCAAGCTCAGGTATAATCCCAAGTTTAATACGCGCCAGTCTGACCTTGGCTTTGGCGGCGAGTACAAGACAATTAATGAGCTTCATCCGCGTGACTTCTCTCCCTCTCTCGACGACCCGTAGTGTGCATACACAAGTGAGCACGAGACTGTTATATACGGAGTATATACATACGTATACAGTGAGTGTCGTGTTATTGCAGGTAATTGTTTTCCTTAAAAGGTAGACACACTATACTGCAGCAGCAGCATCCCTATATGCGCGCGCACGAGTATAAGCGCTCTCTCTCTCTCTCTCTCTCTTTTTCTCTCTATAATTGTTCTACAAATTACGGCACGACTTGCACGTGCGCGTTGCGCGCATGTATATCTCTATATATACGTATAGTCTAGGCTGACTGCAGCACACGTCTCGCTGTAAATCAGCACCGTGTAGTATACGGATAAATATAGACGCAAGTGCAGGTCGTATTCTCGCTTTCGATATGCCGACGCCGTATATATATACACGCGCTCGATTACTTCTCACGCGCGCGGGAGCCGCAACGGCGCGGCGTCTTCTTTTATTGGACTCGACGGGGAGATGCGCTTTTAGAGGAGACGCGGATGAGGATTTGCATAAATTACACGCGCGGCGCGCGGTATAAACCGGTGAAAGGCTTGATGTGTTTTTATATAGAAAAATCGAGATGTGCTATGTGTGTGTGTGTGTGTATTGCTTGGATTAATTGTCGGCGATTTAGAACGCGCTTAAGTAATACATGCCGACGACGAGTGTAAATTGCCGGAGAGCTGCAGCTGGATTTGTCATTGCGGTTAATGTGCATCAGAGGGCTTTTTTTCCGTGTCGATGGATATATAGACTTTTTCCTCGATAATATTTCAACATTGCTGCGGGTGTGAGGAATTGTTGAGGCTTTGAGTAAAAAGAATATTTTGGAATGATCTTTTGAAACAATCTTTTGATATCGTCCTGATACACGGTAACCCATATGTGAATCAGCTCTTCTACTCATAAAACTAATAGCAGAAAAGTGTCGTTATATTCGTGGGCAGAAGACACCTGCAGCGCAAGAATAAGACAATTCAGCAAAATATATAATATAATCGCGTAGTAGGAGGATGAGTCAGTTGCACAGGCGCGAGTATAAAAACACTTCCGCAGCAGTTATCCACTGCATGTGTGGATGTAGATTTATGTTACCGATGAGGGGAACGAGAGTATTTGTACCTTAGGATATACAACTACTATACTTATGGTTATATTCTCGTCAGCTAGTACAGATTTCTTTTTTGAAAGCTTTCTTGATGCTTCAATAGAGCATATAAGAGATGGTGATTTAATTGATACGATTATTGCTGGTATTACACATGGCAATAAAGAATCCAGAAGCCAATACACCTTTAGCCTCGGCGTAATAACAGTCACGATAATTCATCCAGCGTATACAGGAGACCAAAGAGAGTCCGCCGAACCACACCGCGCAAAGTTCAAAGCCCTGACCTTCTCCGCAGCAGCGTATATAAGGTTTCAATGCTCCCGCAGCCTTTAATTCACGCTCCAACATAAAATTCTTTATTATACATATATCCCTTCCCAAAAAAAAGAAAAGGAAAAAAAAAATTTCTCAACAAGTCATACAATCTCACTGTACACACATATACGCTCACGATTTATCACCAGCGATCCTCGATAAGCGCGCGCGCGCGCGCGCGAGACTTCGACTATATAATGTATGTATATACATTTTCGCGCTCTCGGCTCTAATTAATAGCCTTAATCCACAGGATACGCGGGGACCTCGATTGTCCAAGTGAGTCATCGACCGATGCAAATGTGTTGCTCGTACCGAGGTACGTATATACGTATATATACGGGACACCTGCGGCGAGAGACGTCCTCGCGTGTGTAGAAGATTCAACTGTGCAAACTTCTGCACTGCACACGAGTTGCAGGGAGAACGAAATTTGCACGCAGGAAATAGTATACCTAATACACTAGCACTACTATATATACGTGAGAGAGTCGTGAGCGAGACTTTGTAGTTCCGAGTCGGCTAATTCGTGTAAATCGTGAGGAGAGCCTTAAGTGCACCTATACTCTATCGCGTGTGTATAGTATCATCTCGATGCGGAAACTTTCGTGTGTGTATATAATACACGGAGATGTGAGACGACTCTAGCGGTTCTTTTAAGGGCTATGCGAAAATCCGGCTCCTAATAATTCTTCTTCGCTGAATCTTGCCGAGTCAGCGCTTTCCTCTCTGCTGCGTGGATGAGGATAAATTTAGATAAGGCAATTTATACGGATAGACATCGTTAGTTTACCGCAACTTTTTAATATGCATATTATAGGCATAATACTAAATGGCTTTATCTAAAATACGCAGTCGATGAAATTCACCGATATTTGTTTTTTTTAGTCAAAAACTCAAAGCGATCATCTCGACGAAAATCCTGCGCGTCTCAGATCAATGCCGCTCTTAATTCATTTCTTGTGTCTCTTCACAGTGCGCAGCGACGCGAAGAATTGACGCGCGCTTTCAGACTCGAGAGAGAGAAAGAAAAAAATCGCTTCGTTACAGAGGAGGCGCAAAGAAACAAAAAAGTCAAGGAAAGAAGACACGGCGTCGCGCGAGATCGACTTAATTAAATTCACTCGGCTGGAAATAGTGCGCTGGCGCGCCGAAATTTCATTTCGTGACCCTCTTTCCGGAGATTTGGTCGCTGATGCGCGCGCTTGATGATTTGCGTGAAATGAGCAAAAGTGGGTCGTTTTGGTGATGGTTATACAGCTACCGGTATCTCGCTTGACGATTAATGTAAGATGCTATTACGTTGTAAAGGATTGTTCTTAATTTCCATTTAAAGATGCTGTGGCAGCATTATATTATATGTTTACAGTTCATTGAAATAAAGTATCATTGATTTAACTTTTAACGAAAGCTTTAAATTTCGATACAAAAGTAATAAAACATAAATGAAAGTTGGACTACAAAAGTTTCATACGTCATTAATTTAATTTAAAGAACATTAGTTATAAAATATCGTCGTTCTCTTTTACCTCGAGCATAACCTCTCGTCTAAATCGACAACTCCACATTAAGAAAAGATAGCTATTTTTAGAAAGTTATTTCCACACGCCGTGTTTCTCAATAATTGTCAATAAATTAAAAACTCGTAAACTCATCAACCTGATGTGCATCAGCATCCTTGTAGAAGCAATCGTTTCTCACGATCGATAAACCAAAGTCAACGGCACACGTTATACACCGAAAGTAACGATATATTATACACCAGTCTCGACCTCGCTCTTGACCGACTATCAGCTTATAGCAGTTGCGTCGTCCCGAAAACTTTGGAATGCGTGCGTGTACGTTCAGTTCAGCAGCAGCGGCAGCCGCCGCATCTCTCTCTTTCTCGCCAGAGTGCAACAACATAACCGCCGGACTTTCACGATCGTAAAGTTTTCTCCCTCATTACCGCTGCCGAAGA
Organism: Cecidostiba semifascia; assembly: GCA_900474235.1. NCBI lineage: Eukaryota > Metazoa > Arthropoda > Insecta > Hymenoptera > Pteromalidae > Cecidostiba > Cecidostiba semifascia. The sequence goes on along the minus strand of UCQR01098296.1, from coordinate 7,229 downwards.
AAAGTTGCTCGCGCGCGCGCGCGCGCGCGGCTCTCGTAAAGACGCTCCGTTTCCACTTATACGGCAGAAAAAGGATCGTCGGCGACGCTATGGTTGTTCATCCTCTGCTGCGTGTATATATATACATATATACAAGCGCACGTTCTTGTGCGAGAGCTCGCATACATTTTTTTTCTTTCTTTAAACTCGGCTTGTTGCGCGCACGACGATACTGATGCACAGGCTGATGCTTTTTTATTTTTTTTTTTTTGGCAGTAGTCTTTCTATGGAAAAGCTCACGGGTGGTGGATGCTGCTGCTGCTGCCTCGCTCGGATGCGAGCAGGTTCGTCAAAAAGTTCTATAATTTGTCGGGAGAGTAAAAATTTTACTACCCGGCAAATTGTTCGCCGCTCTAGCTCTTGTGTGTGTGTGTGTGTGTGTGTGTGTGTGTGTGTCTGGATTGTTCTCTCTTTTTTGTAGCAGCAGCAGCAGCAGCAGCAGCTACGCGGGTAATATAAATCTGACGAGAGCGCGGATGGACGATTTTATTATTTTTCTCTTTGCTGGCTTCTAAAAATACGACCGTGTGTTATATGGTATTAAAAAAATTTGTTAAACGTTTATGCGTCTGTTGTATAATGATCAAGGTCCATTTTGATATAGCATGAAATTGTAAAGGAGAATTCTTTTTTTTTATTCGATGAGAAGCTAGCTGGCGATTAAACGTGCGCAACGCGATCGGTATAAAAAGTCGCGACAAGAGCCCACCATACCAACGGTTGGCACACTGACCTCGCGTGTAAAAGTGAAAAAAAGAAACACCGTAAATTTGTCAAGAGTCCTTTTCATTCCCTTCTATATAATATACAAGCCACATTGTAAAGTGCGCTGTATACAACCTGTGCACAGAGCAGGTAATTGCCTTTTCTCTCTCTCTCTCTTTCGAGATGACGCTGCAGCAGCAACAGCCTTAGTTTCCGGTACCCGCATCATATATACACGTGTCGTTCACGCGCGAGCAAAACAAATCTGCGACGCGAGAGGTATTTAGAGCTCGCGGGCATAATTATAAGACTTGTCGCCTAAAAACCAGATGCACCAGAGGAGCACTAATTAATGCCATTACGCAGCATGAATCTGATGTAGCTTTTTGCGTTGATCGATGCGCTTTTGTTGTTGTATGTCTTGTTTGTGGCGCGAATTGAAATGAAAACGTTATAGGTTCTGTTTTTTGTGCTGAAGCTTACGTGACAGAAGATGTTTGATTCTGACGCGATGATTTATTGTACCAACCTGAAACAAAAAGTAAATTGAATGATTAAGAGTGCGAATTATAAGTATGCGATTGTTAATGAATATTCTTAGAATCTATTTCTAAAGCGGGAAAATTGATGATTTGTATTAAGCAGAATTTAAAATAAAAGCATTCACATTTTTTTCCGATTCACTTATAAACCGTCGAACCTGTGTGTGAAACAGAGAGTTGGTCTGGTGTAGCGTGTACTTTTTCTCGTATAGCGTCCGTGAGATAGAATCTAAATTGAATGGTTAATTAATTGGCCGGTAGATCGTGCTGCAGGTCTCTTCGAAGCCGATTAATTAGCCCTACGGTTCTTTCGGATTCTCTCTGTAATGTCGCCCTCTTCCTCCTCTCAATCTCATGCCCCCCTTCTTATATACTTCTTCCTTTTGTTCTTTAACTTAAACCACGACTGATGAGTTATTGTGCACATTTAGAGTTTGTCAAGCGTATTTAAGTCAATTGTGTATTGACATTTGAGTTTACAACGATTTGCATTTGTTCGTTATGAAATAAAAAGGCGACAAAGTTAACGTCAAAATCATGCAGACGGAAATTGTCAAGGGTAATCATACACATTATACATTAACACTGCAAATATTGAAAAATCACTTGTGAACGTCGGGACAAAGTGTTGAAAATGTTACACTTGAATATTCTCATCGTCGCGGGAAAAGGCCGACAGTGGTACAAGAGGGACTGAAAAGGAAAAAAAAAGAAACATTACCGCGGAGTGTGGCGAAATGTAGAAAAGAAGGCTCAAGCCAAATGGACGTGCGGATGAGAGGATTTCGTTAAGTCCTTTGAGATGGAACGCGTTATCCTTTTACTTTCTCCGGTGATCCGTGGGGTCCACGCTTTATTCTTTCACTTAACCTCGAGCTGAAGCGAAACTTTTGTGCAAAGTAGTTTTAACAAAAGCTTGGGGGTCTTGCGCGAAACAAGAAAATTTTGTATTTTATATTTAAAACTTTAATTTATCTTGATGATACGAATGTACAAGTGGCTCGTACAACTTGACATAAATAACATTTAACTGAACCATTCAAAAAGCGATGTTTTTCATCTCAAAAGGTATAGATATAGAAAGAAGTTGGACTTTCATGCGCACATTCGCAATTTCATGAAAAAGGGATTCATTTGGTTACACAGCAGACAAGAACTTTTATAAGTACAAGAATAAAAAAAGAAGGAAGAAACTTCAGATTTTCAAGCAATTCGTCCACTTATGTGCGACGAGAGCAAAAAAGAGAGAGAGACAGAAAAAAAGTTGAAAGGAACAGGGAAAGTCATCCTTTAACTTTGGCTTCTCTTCCTCTCCGGCAAGAAGGAAAAAAAAGCAGCCGCTTCTGTGAGTGGCAGATGGAATTTGATGAGAGCGTGATAAGGCCGCGCTCGTCGTTTGCAGAGAGAGAGAGAGAGAGAGAGAGAGAGTCGCTATGCATCAGCAGCAGTTCTTCTCTTTTTCACTCGAGCGGCGATTTCGAATATGTATTTAGTCGGGACGTGATGTCATCAGGCTCTTACGTGAGCTTTGTGCCAAATGATGTGCCATACCACACGAGTGTGTGTGTATTATAGTTTCTGGGTGGTTCGTCTTATTGTGATGAGAAGATTTTACTGAATGAGGAGGTGTTATTGTCTTTGGACAGGCTGGTGATTCTGTTAAGTGAAACGTACAGCTGATGTAGCAGTTATGATTACATAGGTGGGACACATACGTCACACTTTATCTTCCTTTTTTTTTGTAACAAAGATCAGCACGCGAGTATAATATACAACCAGAAATTCATACCAATGATATTTTCTCTCACAAAATTTCGGACAATCGAACGTAACAAAAGCCTGCATACGCAGTTCAGACAAACGCAGCAAACAAAGGATCCCAAAAAACGCTCGCAACTCCAACACATCAGAGTACGCCGGTATAAAGTACGAGGACAATCGTTCGCCCACATCGTCTGTTTCGTAAGCCCCATACGCCGTCGCGCGGAGAAAAAAGTATGTGCGGGCGTTTAATCAGACAGCGACACCCCCTGGGTAGAATCGAACGATTAGAGTGACACGTCTGGTTTGTCTTATCGCTACGCGCGAATCACCGCGTCTTTGGCGCACACACCACAGAGACAGAGAGAGAGAGAGAACCCTATTGTCCGTCACGGCGTCGGCAAAGTCTTATCTCTTCCCGTACACGTGACTGGTCTATCAAGGGCTGCTACTGCTGCTGAGGGAGAAGGCAAAAGTCGCGACTATAGAAATACAGAGAGACGTCTCTGTGCGAGCGAAGGGGTGGCGGTGGTGCAGTTATAGGCGAGGAAAAGATAGAGCGATGCTACGCGGCTGATTTCGGCAATAATTTATTTGCGGAGACTGAAATGTCGCCATTTTTTATTATACTATATGCTATACTATACTAGGGAAGAGATAACCTCGCCTATTAGTTATAGTTTGCTCTGTGGGGGATGAATAAACGATGATCGATGGCTCCTCTTTTAATTATGATGGTTAGAGAAAAATTTATTGCCATTATTTCACAAAACGTCATATCGTTTATTAATAATACGAAATTGAGATATAACAAGCTCGCTTTCATTCGTCAAACGAATATAAAAGCGTGTGCGGGGGAAGAAACAAGAAAGAAAGAAACGATGTAGACAAGGGTTGCCGAGTTCGCGGGGCTGTTGTCCTCGGTGGCTCGTATACAGTTGCATGTACACACGTATACACAGCGATATTGCGGCGAGATAGCGTTTGAGCGCTTGTCGTCTGCGGCAAGTTTCGGCTGACGCCTGGCCGCCGCGACAACCACCACCACCACCCGGAGTCCCGCACAAAGCGTCCATTCATTCTGTCCCTCTCCTAATCATTGCAATCATTTTATATACGTACGTTGAGCCCGACTACAGGCTTGAAATTGCAAATATATAACGCTCCGACGCAGCGAGAAATTTCCTCATTTTTCTAGCTTTATAGAAAAGAAGAAGAAGAAGAAATGAAATTTCGTTGCGTTCAATAAAGGAGAGTAGTTCGATATACGTGTATAGCATTTACGAGCGCGCGCGTCAAAGGCGTGTGCCAATTAATCGTCACCCAATCAGAGATTCATTTATCAAACGAGAACGAAAGATATACGGGTGGCACACGCATACCTTCTCGCGTATCTTTTTCTCTCTCTCTCTCGTTTGTTAGAGACGTACAATCAAACATCCCTGTCTCTTCGCTTTCATCCTCGATATTTTTTCTTCTCTTTTGCTCTCGCCGTCGCCGCCGAGCTTTCGATTGCTCGACCTCTCGCATCTCCATAAATTTTCATTACCAACAATTACGCCGGACGCGCCCTCGCGCGCGTTTTCATGCAAAGCATTTCGTATACATTCACGAGTGTATGTTGTTGTTGTTGTTGGGCGATCCTTCGTCTTCTTCTCTTTTTCTGTATATACTTGTCGCTCTCAACATCTATCAAACTCTCTTTCCTTCCTGATGCTCTTTTTTTGCTCGTGTCTCTCAATTTCAAAGTGAAGTCAGAGGGGGCGACCATTTTTCACGGGATTTTTGCGGAGGTTTGATGCATTGCCTGAAAATCGAATATACAAAATCGCAATGTTTATTTACTAACGCTGAAATGAAATGTACTGCATCTTTTTGATCTGTCTCTCTATCGCGCACTAATTTATCTCCTTCGCCATCTTTCCCCTTTACATCCATTTCTCTACTCTACAGCTATAATACGCGTCCTTTTGACAGCAGCGTAGACCTCTCGCTGTCGCCCTTTTGGCACGTGGAGATATACACAGCGAGACGTGTATATAACGAAGAGAGATTGCGCTTGCGGGGGCTCGATGAAAAATTCCGAGGGATGTATGCGCGCGTGTATGTGTATACACGTTTTTAGCCGCGGGAATGTTTCTTTCGTCTCGTTAGCGCTGTGTTTTTCGCGAAATTTTTAGAGCGGCTACACTTTTTCATCTCCGTAAGAGAGATAGTCCGGACATTAAACGCGCCTTCTGATTATCCTTCTGCCTTTGATATGCTTTTTCTTTGTGTTTGTTCTTCCCCAGATTCTTCCGGTGTATGTAATGAGTATATAAGCGAGACGGAATTTCTTACGAATTTATTATACACTCTTTTTTCACAATAATCTGAATAATAGTTTCGAACTTATATCTCCATTATATCTCCTTAGAGAAATTTCAAAAATCAAAGCGAGAGTATAGCTTCCGCCAACGATAGTAGCACATGATGCACAGCAGCAGCAGCATCGCGAATAAACCAGATATATCTGCTATACAGTATAGTGTCCCAGCGAGAGTCTCATGATAAATCAGAATACATATACACCGGATAGCAATTCCTGTTTCAATTCCGGCGCTTCTCTGCGCTCTGGGCCCAGCTGCACATACATATACACACGCTTGATGCATACATAGCTATACACAGAGCGAGAGAGTCATGGCTATAAATTGCGCTTGGCCGGCCGGACCTGCATTAATTATACCAGGAGCAATCTCGTCCTCGCCTAAACGCGATCCGGAACGTATGTATATATAGTCCTGCTCTCTGATCCCATGCACTTGCCGGCCTTTCACTTTCGCTATACTCGCTATATGTATAAGTATATAAAGGGATCGCGGAGAGAAGCAGCAGCAGAAGCTTCTCGGATGGCTCGACTGTGCGAGCTAATGCACACCGGCGGAACTCACCTCCGCTCTCTCTCTCTCTCTGCTGATTGGATACTCCCGGCGAGTCGAGATATGAAGATAGAGTCTGTGTATGTATATCTATATACGATGATTATGCAGCTTCGTGGGAAAATTTAGCAAATTCGCATGAAAGTGTTTACGACAATATATCACATCGTTATATTATACGGTCGTATATATACACACTTTGAAAACCGCGAATTTCCAATCGAATCATTACACACAAAGTGTACCCTCTCACTCTTGAATTCAAAATTCCCATCGAAACTCCACTCGGCAAGCTCTGCCCATCAATTGAATCATCTACTATAGTATAGAAACCAGAGAATTTCAACAAACGCGGGAAATTCAAAGTCTCCCACTGGGCAAATTCCACGACGTGACTCGACTATTCCGTTACCAGTTATAACTCGCTGCGTATATCAAAAGGCGCGAAACCGCCTAAAGCTCCTGCTTATACAAACTGTAATACCCTCGACCTGCGCGCGATAATCCGATGATAAAGCTTAACGCAGTCTGTGCACCATGCCATGGCGTCCTCCTTTTTGGAAAATTTTTACAAACTTTCACACCTCGCAGCGGGTGGTTATACGCGCGGAAATTGCCCGTAATGCCAAGTACTCGTTGGCACGCGATTTTCTTGGAGGCCCCGGGTTATACCTGGTGGAACGTGCTCATATACACGACGTTATATTGGTCTTGAGACTCGGGAATAAAGGAGTAAATTGTTTCGGGAAGTGCGCTCCGGGAGTGACTTCGTAAGTGGAAGATAGAAAATAGAGGATTTTGTATTGAATTTTACAATTTTAGAAATAAGTTTGCTGTTTGACGGACGATAGAAACAAAACTATTACTATTACTGCAGAAAGAGAAAGAGGAATAAAAACCTATGCAGGTAAAAGCCACTCGAGCATTTTTACGAGAAAAAAGAACGAGAGAGAGAGAGAGTCTCTCCCGAAGAACAGCAAATAACAGCGAAAGAGAGAAGGAAACTCGCGGAGCATGCACAGGAAGAGGAGAAAAGAGTATAGACTCGAAATGACAGACAATGGACGCAGCAGCAGCGAGAGACAAAGGAAGCAAAAAAAAAAAAACGCGCAGATGCGGAGAGTGACTTTATAATCGCGAAGAAGGAAACGCAAGTAGGAGGGCGCAAAAAAGCCATACGCACCGCTAGAAAGAAAAAAAAATGCCAAGGGAGAGAGAGAGAGAGAGAGTTTGAGGAGGCGGACGACGACGACGCTGAGAA
>UCQR01098295.1:0-11197 GCA_900474235.1 Cecidostiba semifascia | reverse complement strand
GTGTGTATAGGTATAGGTATATACACACACACACACACAGCAGAAGGGAGCTGCGCAGCTTTTAAGTCCACTTACGACCTTCTTTGTCCGCAGCTCTCTCTCTCTCTCTCTCGCGCGCGATTATTCGCGCTCGTCGATAAACTTTCGGGGCCGCCGCCGAGAGTTATTGCGCTGCTGAGGTAAAAAGAAGGAGTATAGGCCGCGCGCGTCGAGGTTGAGAATTATCTGGTCCTTTGTTTGATGCTTTATTGCCGCAAGCGCGACCTTTTGTCGCGCTGGTTAATCGCAAAGATCGTAATCGCAGGTGGTCATAGAGACTATATTATACACCTGACGTATGTATTGTGAACTTTGAATATCAATAACCTCGGCCCAGCACTACTTTGGTATCATATGCGATATAAGCTGGCCAACTTTCGGAATAAAATGTATATACGTTGAATAACAAGATGGCTGGATAAACTCATTTGTATGAAGGCTTCAGAGGAATTTGCATGCGATCGTGAGACTACGCCGGATATTGATTCGCAGGTGGCTGCGCGCCGAACTGCTTACAATGCGATTTATTGCGGAGCAGCACCTGCTCTACTCTCTCTCTCTCTCTCTCGCTCACCGAAATCTCAATCGCGTCCATACAGCGAAGAGAGAGAGAGGAGAGACTAACGGAGTAAGTACTTGCTCTTCGCTTGGCTTATTTGCTCCGGACTAGCTGGTGTGCTGCAGCTACAGTATATACTCGACTGCGACAAGATTGATGGCTATGGATTCGAGGCGACCGCGGCGGGTGTATTAAGAGAACTGACTTATCGGAGACGTTATAGGTGCTCGTACTTGCGGACATATCTAAGATTGGATTTGTGATTCCGGAGTATGTAGGTTTTGCGGATGAACGTGTTGGCTTCTTTTCTACCAATCGCTTAATTTAAAAATTACAGTAAAAATCGAAAAGCTTATCTTCTACGTATAAACAAACACAGTCATCGATCCTTATAAAAAATAACGTAAATCCTGAAAATAGTAATTTTTTTACATTCGACCAAGCAACGACACCACAATAATACCTGCCAATTAGGCAAAAATCTTCACCGACAATGAGATGAGTATCTTCGGTCCTCCGTCACCCCCCGACAGTCTGATGGATCGACACATCAGCAGCCTGTTTCGTCCGAGTGCGTAATACATACACAACCACGACGATTGCAAAGCAGACGTCGACACGACACGTCACGGTCCTCCACTTGTTGATATACTCCGAGGCCGCCCTTTCGTGCACGCGTTCCTCTCACACCTCGACTGATGTGTCGAATTATAGGAGGACACATCCGCGGTGGTATTTCGTTTTTTTTTTCCTATACTATACAAATCGCGTTGGGCCTGATGATGTAATAATGTTCGACGATGTAAAACCGCAGTATTACGCGAGTAAACTTGTCGCGTGTAAGCGGTTTTACATTAACTAGTTTACGCGTAGTTAGACTCATTACGATAATGAAATTTGTATCAGGGCTCAGAGTTACCCCGGCGATATTGGCTTAGAGGAGCTTGCGTCGCGAACTTTAGATCAATCTAATTATGATATACCATATACCCGCCACTGCGAGTATGCTTTAACTCTACGTTTTTATCTCTAAAATTGTTTTAACGATGAATAAAAAATTCAACAAATCAATCGCTACTATAATACCGTTTAAAGCTCTACAAGTCGTCTCTAAACACGATCCATTAAACGACAACGCTCTCTAACCTCCTCTCGCATAATCATCCAATCAATTACCTAACGAAAGCTCTCTCGCCTCCTCAACTCTCATCAGTATATATCTCGTCCCCGTTTTCCCCGCATAATCCCAAACACTTGGTAATTTCTTCGTCGCGCATCCCCTAAACACCGCAGCCATTAAAGACGAGCTCCTCTCTCTCTCTCTCTCTCTCTTGAAATTCCCACAGCAGCATCGCCTACTACGACGCCACTTACCAGCAAATTTACACGTGTAAACCCCAGCGCATTATTATGCGCTACCGCCGTCGAATTATCGTCAGTCGTTTAACGGGTTCGCGCTGCAGCAGCAGCACACTCGCGCAGATATAAATCTCCCCGGCTATTTCGGTTCCGGCATCGCGTCTACTACTATATAGCTGCCGCTGCCGCCGCCGCCGCCGCCGCCGCCGCTCTGTTACTATCTCCGTAGGCTATCTCGCGCGGCACGGCGCGGCGGCTTTCTCTCTCGACTAGCTGCTGCTGTGAAACTGCGTCGCGCGTTGCGGGTGTCCCACACGAAGGAATCGTAAATCCTCGCGATGAGCGAAACGCCGAGAGTTTATGTACTGGCTCTGAGATATATGAATATGATGAAGCGGCGGCTCGCCGGTGACTTATTTTTCGTGATGATGAATTCGAGATTTCTTTTCTGTGTGAATTTTGTATTTATGTTTATAGGATGGAAATTGACGAATTTTTGTGAAATAATTGAGGGAGCATAGTTTCACGGAGCAAAATGTAAGCATGTTCGGAATACGCAATGAACATCAAGCGGTGATCAGTGTTTCCAATTTCTAATTGCAAAGTAAACTATAGAGTAGGAAATACTGCTCTCTCGCGGTATATTTCGAATTGACATGATTTTCAGCGATTAATCTTGATTTTTCGTATAGTCAAGCACTGGCAACGAACCAACTAGGAGAAGCTTGTATCGAACAAAGTCAGATTAGTATATTGAGCTATAGAACAAACTTGTATAACGATATCCCCTTAAAAACACTCGATCGGCCCACATTCCACTACTGAATCAACTTCCCGTCGAATCAGCCACGCCGACAGCAGCTTCATTTGTCAAACGGAAGACTCTCCGAAACCGCGGTAGCCACTGCAGCCGTCATCAGATTTGCCAAGCGCGTCAGTTTCGGATCGCCATAATTAAAGAAGCTCGCCTCTTTCTCTTTCTCTCAACGTGTCAGTCGGTTTAACGAGCTGCTAACGAGCAGTAAGGCCGCGCGCGCGTTTCGACCGATTATCATAATCAGCGAAGATGAAGCTTCAGCAAGAGTGTTATGATTTTTTTTTTCTTAATTCCCTCGAATCAAAGCTCTCGGCGTTATATACAGGGGAGTATACACTAGCACAGCGCGAAATGTCACGGAGTAGTAGCGCATTAGCGAACCGGTTTATTCATGAGTTTTCCTCTCTCTCTCTCTCTCTCTCTCTCTCTCTCTCTTTCTTCAGACCCTTTTCTCCTTCTTCTTCTTCTTCTTCTTCTGCGTCACTCTAGCGCGCTTGCCGATCCTCTTTTTCTTCCCCACGCGCGTATAATATACCCAAAGCGCGCAGGGAGAGTCTCGAGGACTCGCTGCTCTGCTGCTTTTTTGTCCTCGTGTCGAGTGCGCGCGGAAAGTCACTTGCGTGCGCTTTAATGAGAATTCTCGAATCGATGTGTATACTACTATACACTGCGGAGCTTCTCTCTTTTTTTTTCTTTCTTTTTTTCGGCGCGCGCGAGTCGGTGCAGAAGTGCTTTTCTTTTGCTGGATGCGGCAGGATTTTTCGGTGAGAGTATTATAGTAGGGGTGTAACTTTTCTTTGAGGGCGTTTCGTGAATGACGTGCTGAGAGGGCAGTTTTTATTGTGGCCCAGCAGCACAAGAGTTTTTGTGACGCTTTGTTGTACATGCACACGTGGGGTATGCATATACCTTATTTGGATCGAGTTATAATTATTCTGAAATTTCGTCGAAAAACACACAAAGTATTTTCAATTAAAAATAGACAGCAGATAAATCTCCCAAACAACGCGATTCAATAAAAACGCTCCTTTTACACGCTCGTCAATAAAATCGCGATGAAAAACCTCCCTATCTCATATCCCACACCCTAATACGCCGATTAAGCTTCATCGCTTCAAAGTGTGAAAAATAAAAAAAAAACAAAGTCACTGACGGATTAGATAAGTAGCGGGGGGCGAGATCTACTCTTCCAGCGTAAACATAATACACGCGGCGGCGGCGGCGGCGGCGGCGGCGATGCTAAAGGGAATCAGCGAGCGCACAGTGATTGTGCGTCTACTCCCCCTCGCGTATATGTACGCGTGGTAAAGACCAATGACATAAAACGCAACAAGGGTGACACAATGTCGTCGTCGTCGTTTGGGGGAGAGAGATGGAGTCAGGGGGATCACACGAGAGAAAGAGAGAGAGGGCAGAGTGCATTAACCAACCGCGATAAGCAACGAGTTGAAAAACGCAGAGTTGAGATTTACGCTCTGTAATGTCAGGTTCTTTATTTACGGATGAACGAGCACAATTGCGATTCCGGTGTATAGCTGCGAAAAGGATAGCCGTGGCTTAAAATTAATTGTGCGGCTGGTTAAATTAGTATTGGATTCTAGTTGACAAGGGTTTTTTTTTCGAGGCTTGTGATCTATATACAGAAAGTTCAAATTGTACATAACCACCAGCTAATCAAGCACAATCGTGACCTCCTCTCCCCCATAATCAACTTTTCACTATAATACAGGTATATACCAACGACCCTCTATAATCACCTTGACCATCGCCGCGATAGCATCTATCCAATTCGATATCCGATCACAATACGTACTCGCGCTAGAAAATACATCAGCTCGCTTTCACTCGGTTTTAACGCCCGCGCGTCTAATATAATATACCTGAAACACGTGTGCCGCCTCGTGTACTCGTTAATGGATCAGTACGAAAAAGTGCATTAGAAATCGCTGTTGGGCTGCGCTGGAGGTGGTCTCCTCGGCGCATTAATATCCCTTTATGCGGGATATGAGCAAGAGAGGCGGGAGTATGTGTGTATATATATACGTACGGGACAGGGTATATATCGATCCCAAACGCGAAGCAGCGCGGCGAAACCTTTCACGAAGAGAGGCAGCCAACATCTGTTACCCGTCCCTTATACGACTAAATATGCCGCATTACCGGGGAACCGCGCCAAAATTCAACGGATATTATAGTGTGCGTCTTTCGATCTGTGGGCTATATTATATAAGCGGTGGTATCTTCCTCGTTCTGTGTATACAGTTATTCTTTTGCTTTCTATATTATGGAGGAGAGTTATCGATTGCTCTGCGTCTTTGGACAATTTTAATAGCCAAGTGTTCAGCAAAATGAAAAAAAAATAATGTTGTTTTTTTTTCAATGACTTCAAAATCGTTAGCTTATCCATCTGAATTATTTAAGAAAAATAATCGACATCATATCGGCAACTCCAAAACAGTCCAAGCAGAGATGACGATCTAGCGCCTATATTCACGGCTGGTGGGCCTCTCGAAGTAGTTTCTGGCGTGAAAAATCAACTAGGATTTTAGGAAACGCCGCTCTTCCCATCAGTATAGCTGCGCCAGTAGAACGATGTCTTGCTTGCGCGCGCAGCTCCCACAAACTTGTTTCTCGCACGCACCGCTGCCAGGATCTACCAGGCGATCATGAGGCCTCCCCTCTCCTCGCGAGTAACACGCTTCCCTGCACCGTCTTGATATATTTTATATAGGTATACCTATATGTGTTGGCGAAGGACAGACCAAAAGAGAGAGAGAGAGAGAAAGGATCGAATATCCTGTATCCTGTTATAGAGGCGCACATCGGGGGGGATATAACTCGAGTATAGCCGTGGGGAGAGAGAGAGAAGGAGTCGAGAGAAACGTGGCCGAGAGACGAAGCAGTAGAGCGCAAGGACCAAAGAGCGAGAACCGAGTAGGACAATGGCATCCTCGAAAGGGGATCAGAGCAACAGGACGAACTGCTGGTAGATCGGGCGGGATATGCCCCTGTGGATTCGCGGATCGGGTCCTTCATATTATACATTGGGCTGGACTTGTTTTGAATAGCTTTCGATGATGCATCGATTGGTATCCTACGTACTTGTCGATTATATTTTTAAGTTGGATTTGTTTATAATTTGCAAAAAGATAAAAATGATTACCAACACGTCGGACAACGAATAATAATCATATCTCGTAATGAAAGTCCAATATCAACGCAAATGCATTTGTTAAACAAATTTATAATTTGAGAATGATTAAACACGCCATGTATATAATATAGCGCAATCAAATATTCCTGTGTTTGCGTATATACGAAATGATTTTCCCGTCTCTGGTCTTCCTCCTGTTTTCCAATTGGCTCGTCGTGTGCAGCTTCGATATTATGCGCTCTTCAATTTAGATCAATCCAGGTCAATGCGATCGTTCAGCCCAATCCAAGCGGATGCACGTCTACTCGATGCGGATCATCAAATCATTTTACGTGTTATGTATATGCGCGACAGAGGGGCTAATTCAGCGCAGCCGACGTAACTATTTCAAGGCTGCTGCAGTATTGCAATTTACTTTTTAATTTTCATCACACCTTCTTCTTTTTGTCAATTCTCGTACACGATATTGTAACCGCGAGCAGAACTATAAATTCCAGTCATATACGCTCCGGCGCAGTCCTGCGGAATTGCCCTATGCATTTTGATCGGCCATTTTTCTCAAAGCTCAGCTCTCTCTCTCTCTCTCTCCAGATTCCCAAGAATTTAAAGCCCGACTCGACTTTCAGAGCCTCGCACACACATGTACATAATATCACACCGTAAAAGGTATACGTATAATACTACTACTAACCAATACGTGTGTGTCACATCGTGACGTCGACCTCCGCGGAATCGATCGCACGACCGATTATAAGTCGCGCTCAACTCTGCGCGCACCTCGCTTTCGACACCCGCTGCTCGATCTGTTTGCTTTTCTTTCGCGCGCGCTGCGGTTTACGCTGCGTGAATTATTTATGGGAGGCCCGAATTGCGGAATCGCCGTAAGAGTGCTGTGTGTCCTTTTGTCGCTGTTTGTCTCTGCTATATACTGCTGCGTCATCGATGTGTGTGTGTGTGTGACACGGCGTTAGTCACTTATTGTGTTAATGTTTTGTTTTTTTTTGTCGGTGCTATCCGAGAGAGAATCGAATTTCTTTTATACACAAAGTAGCTGCACTTGGATATATAACGAAGTTATTTACTCAAGTCCGTTCTCGTTGCCGAAGGATTTAAACTTTGGGAATCCTGCTTATAACTTTCTGGCAAGGGTCCGAGAAAGCTTCGCGGAGAATGAAGAAAGGCGCGCGGAAAAATCGCAAGTCTAACTCTCTTGCCGGCAGATCTCATAATAAATATTTCATGACGTCTCTCCCGCGCACGTTTCGCGAGAAACCTTGCGCATCTTCGTGTTGATATACTTATACAGTGATGGGGTGCGAACATCGACGCGGGCGGAGAGGATCGAGTTGGTAGGAGATCTATATGTTATATAGGATTTGTTTCTTCTCTCTTTTGGGACCTCTTCCTTTTCTGATTCATTGAGTGTTTTCGGTATACACGCGAGTACCTATATACCTTTTGATAATTAATTGGTCACAGACCGCGTGATTCTCGATCGTGTCCTCTTCAATCAATCACTATATCGACGAGCTTTTCTTCGCAAAATCAAGATTTCAAAAGACTAAAAGCTCCTGATTAGCCGGTCGACGTGGCCAGCGTACAATAAATTGCTCCAGGTCTTTCTTTCTCTCTCTCTCTCTTCGCGTCCATCTCTTGGCCTTCCTGGAACCCTGTATCATCTTTTTTCCTCAAGTACGTCATGCCTCCCCCATTCTCCGTCCTGATTACTCTCCCACATGCATCACCGAGAGAGCCTTCATCCTCCCTCTACATCCATCCACCAAACCATCCATCAGTTATTCCCTTTCTCACTCTCGTGCACCCTTCCTCCATATTCCTTTTTCACTCTCTTTCTCTCTCGTATAGCCCTATACTCCAGTACAACACCGCGTCGCTTATTACAGTCCCCCTGATGCGCGCATATAGCCGGTGAATCTTCCGCATACACACTTGTATACCACACACAGACACAGAGACTCGCTCGATTCGAAGCCGCGTATATATACATATACGAGATATAGCTTGCTGTACACAAGCTTTCCCGCTTTGTCGGCCGGATGTTTTCAGGACGCGCAGTATAGACGGTAGATACGTAGCGCGAGTGCTGGCGATGACGTCAGAGAGAGCAGAGTAGCCGAGCGTCCAGGATTGGAGAGCTAACTCGCGCGCTCTCTCTCTCTGTCGTTCTTGGCTCTCGTCGAGCGAAATCAGCCGAGTTGCCAATTATCGAATCGAACTCTATATACACACAGACACGTGTGTGGCTGTGTATATATACGCAGATCTGGCCAATTGACCGCAATGGCTTTGCTGATGTATAATATAATATATACACGCGTCTTTCCGCTATACCAAAACCGACGGTGTGATGTCTTCCGAAAGTAGTGTATACATTTGAAAGACTATACGACATTTGCATCGAATAAAAAAGAGTAGTAGTCGACGCCATCAAGAGCAGGTATATATAATATACATGAGCTCGTCCGTGTTGTATAGGCTTGAGTCACTCTTTGACGTACCCTCGCTCTGCTGATTATGATAATTGCGGCAGATATTTACCGACGACGACGACGACGACGACGACAATAGACGAGAGAGCGAGCGCACTCTTGCGCGACTTCTGTATCGTGAACGCGTCTCTCTCTCTCTCTCTCTATCGCGTGTGCGATGACATTTTTTTGCGTTGTAACCTTGTATACACACAGCACTGTGTGTCTTTGAACTTTGAGTTGTAATTATATCCATCAGCATTTTTTTCAATCTTTCATGTACAGCCGCAAAATGATACTGCGAAAATTGAAATTCCTGTATAGGAAAAATCTACGAGTCATCCGGTTACATTTTACACGTGAACGCGCAATGCTTTATCATTGCTCTCAGCTCTGTGTATGTATATTCAAGAATTTCGCATTCGACCATATATACGTGTTTTATTGACTTCGGACTGTTATTAATTCATCAGACTGATGTTGGAATTCATCAATTATCCGCTCGGCTGGATACAGCCGTAATTGTCTTGGACGCAAAATGGCAGAAAAAGTCGAATAGTAATATACTCGACGATATTAATTATATCACGATCGCGAGAAATTTATGCTAATTTGTATGCATTTGCAACGCGAATTTTCATAATGTATATAGGTGTAGTACAAGCATGCATGATATTATTTCCGCGAAAGCTTATATTTTCATCGTAACTTTCCTCTCTCGGCGACGTCATGCACACACACACACACACACACACACACAGCAGCATCAAATGATAATCGTCAAATCTTGCGAAATAACGAGCGACCTTATTTTCAACGGGGTTATACAAGCTGCAGCACTCATCGCGTGTCGTCGCGTATTATACAGAACTAGAAAGTCAATTAGCTGCGACTCCACGTACGGAGAGAATTTTATAGGTGATTGTTCTCTCTCTCACGAATGATGATGATGATCAGGCGCCTACACACATTGCGCACGTGTCCACCTGTGCAGTGAGTCGAGCCAAGTCGAGAGAGAGAGAGAGAGCTATTATAGCTGTGAAAGAAATCCTCTCGGCGCAACTTGACCCGGATACCGGGACATCTTATTTTTCGAAGCGCCGATATATTTTTGGCAAAACGCCTGTGATGTGACGCCGCGTATGCACATGCGTTAGTGGCTATTTAATGAAGGACCGAATTAGCTCTGGCGGAATTGCAACCTGCTGCTGCTGTCTTTGATAGATCGAACAGTTGGAGTTATTTTTATCCTCCGTGACAAAGAAATTTTCATCGATGATAGATTTCGCAAACATTAGGACACCGGCGGTACGACTCGATGAATATTTTGGAAGAGAAGTAGCCTGGACACGTTCAATTTCCGGCGCTGTGCAGACCGCAGAAATCGGTGGCAGTAGAGAGAACGTGACTGCGGTGTATATACCAAGTCTCTCTCTCTCTTAAAATTTTGAGCACATCGTCAAATCACGACGCCGCAAAGTGCGCGCATAAATTTTGGTTAGCGCTTGTCATCTCGCACATGTACACTGCAGTTACAACACTTTGCGCGCGCCACCTAAAATAATGTTCGCAGTTGGGAATTACCACGGTGTAATGTGATTTTCGACTGAAATCTGGAAAATTGGATGTCTGCTTTTGAAGCTGATATCGCACAAAGTAACTCTGTTTTTTTTTTTTTTTTGAAAAGTGATTGATAATTCAAAAGCTATGAGGCTTTGATCCACAAAATGGCGTCACTTGCAGAGTTGGTTATAACGAGCGATTATTATTATTCCAAAGCGATTGAATTATTCAGCGTATACACCTGGTTGTGAATGTTGAACAAGCGTTTGTATAATACACAAATGACTGCTCGTTTTCGAAAACACAATTCACGCAATGATCAAAGCCATGCCCTCGCTATTACGTTACACGTTATCAACGATGCAGCTATTTAGATTTACGTAACAGAGGCGAATCAGCTATATACACCACAGACAGAAAAAAAAGTAGCCAACGAAGCCTGCTCAATTAAAATCAATCGAGCGAAATGAGAGTAGCGCGCCGCTGCTTTTTCTATAGAGAGTAAGAGAGAGAGAGAGAGAGAGAGAGAGAGAGAGAGAGAGAGAGAGAGATACCTACATAACGAGGGAAATTATTCAGACGACTTGAACTGGAGCTCATGCATATTTGCGAGCCACAGTAGCTCGACAGCCTGTGAACGCAGATAAAGCCAGCAGCTTTCCCTCTCCGTTATACTACACACATACGACGGTATTGTCGCGGAACCTAGCCGATAAGGCATGACTGCTGCGCATACGTATGTGTATACACGTATACCGATAGTGCGCAGTGCAGCTTCCGGCCGAACTGAGTCTTTCGCCTGTACACATATATAGTGTATAGTGCAGCATGTATATCGAGGGAAAATGCTGGATCAGCCGACGATTCCGAGGATCGAGGCGATAAGACGCGATCGACGAGAGATTTTTATACATTCGCCTTTCTTTACCGCCGTAGTAAAGTTAGGCTTTGTGTATAGGTTGCAGCCGGCGGTTGTCCGGTGGCAAACCGGATAAGATATGGATATAGAGAGAATAAGTCATCGTCGGTTTCGTGGCTTCCCGTTTAGTAGTTTCCACAAGGACACACATGCACGGCGTTTATCGATGATTCGAGCGATCGGTATGCTGAAACTGTAAAAATTAAGGATTTTTTTTCTGTTAAGAACTCAACGCTATAACTATATCTCGGTAAACAATAGAGACTAAGAACGAAGGAGCCATGTAGCAGATCGGATA
>UCQR01098294.1:0-13672 GCA_900474235.1 Cecidostiba semifascia | reverse complement strand
GAGCGCATCGGTGAGCGACGAAAACGCCGTGGCGCGCTACGTCATTAAGCTACGCATTGTTCGCAGAGGGCTGATTGTCTTGGCCGCTCGTTTCAGCCGTAGCCAGAGACAATTGTTCAATATTCCCATTGATCTGTGAGACGCCCTCGAGGCTTTCTCCTGCCGCGCCATCCGTAGCGATCCCCCCACCCGTCGCTGCAACTCCCGCACTCGCTTATATACACATATACATATACGAACGCTCGGCCTTTGTCAATATCTCTATTTTAATGATATGAGAACTCGTTTTTCCTCTCGCCGTCGCGTCAGGAGCAAAAAACACACACGGACACACAAGAGCGACAGACAGACAAACAGAAAGGTTGGAAAACCGGAGTCGCGTGTGTGTGTTGCGCGGCGGCGCTAACCTTTATTATTATCGCGCTCGCAAGAGAACCAGTGTCTTTTCGAAAACTAAAGATACAAAAAGTGGAAAGCGGAAAAGAGACATATAATACGACAACGGCTCGAGCTTGCGCGAGCATCGCTTTTGCGCGAATGCAAAACAACAAGGCGCGCGGGAAAAGCTGCTATACTGATGCTCGCTCGCGTTATTTCCGTCGATGACGCACGTCCGGACTGCATCCGCGAGAAAGCTGCGATTTAGAGAGGGTGCGCGTCATTATTTCGCTTGTTTTCTTCTTTTTCGCCGTTCGTTCGCGCCTACTGTTGGCATTTTTTTATCCTTCTCCGCTGTTGCGCCCTCGTTCTGTTATGTTGCCACTGCTGCTATTCGTCCTTGCTTTTTTTTTTTTCAAAAGTGCAGCCGGAATTCACTCGCGGAGAATCGCTTTAAATAATGGTGCGACTAGGTGCGTATACACACCATCCCCCTGGTGACAACGTAAGCGTCCGTTCAAACGGGGACACGCGCAGAGTGCTTCGCCCTGATATTGCCTCGAAATGTATCTCGTCCGCCTACCGCTGCAGTAGTGTTGAAGTAACGAACTACGCCAACAGCCATTGTTTATTCCCATTACTCGTTGCTGCTGTGAGACAAAAAAATAACAGCGCCGACTATTTCCCAGTACCATCAGCGTCGAAAAATTCCATTTCCCGATTCTTTTTTTTCTCTCCATTTTTTGATGCATTTCCGTCGACCGGATCTTACGTCGAGTATAGGCGAGTAACGAGCTGCAGGGGTGCGAGAAATACGTTGAACGCGAGAGCGGAACTTTGGTCGATCTCTCGGTGCAGCAGCAGCAGCAGTAGCAGCAGCCGGTGGCGGTGAATCGGACTACGCGGCCGAATAGCGGCGCGAACGGCGAAACCGCAGGCTCATAATTAACGGACATAAATTATCAATCCGAACATCGGTTAGCGGTACTGCTGCTGCGTGCGAGGAGGGAAGGAGGAGAAGGACGAAGGCTGCGCTGCTCTCTGGCCTCGAAAGCGTCAGTTCTGAAAGCCGTGAGCCGAGCCAAGTGATTGATATAGAGATGCGGTCGTTACAGAGCCAACTGCTAGTGCTGACTCTGTGACGTACGTGTCTCTCTCTCTACGACTATTGCAAGCGAGATGAGGGAGATGGAAACAGTCGGTGGCCGTCACTATCGTGTGACTGAAGCGCCACGTTGTTCCCCAGCCTGTCTGACTATATAACGACCTATAACGATAAAGAATCTACGCGTTTGTGTCCTATTAAAAAAATTAACAAGTATAATGTTATACTTGACGACTGAAAATCGCCACGAAATAACAGTCATGAGAGAGAAGAGCTGGAAGGGGACGTTGATTAAAATACATACGACGCGTATAATATTCGGGATCGTTAATAAAAAGCCCGCGAACCGGGCGAAGGCTAAGGGAGTGCGTCGTAGCACAGAGAGAGGGAGAGAGAGAGAGAGAGAGATAGAGACGACGAACTGAAGAGGCCTGTACACGCAATGAGGGAAATAATGAATAATTTCCATGGCTCTTACTCGCTCTCGCGCGGACATCCAAAATAAAAAGGCCGGGCTCATGACCGCGCGCGAGCGCGCATATAAAGTTTTTATCGGCCGTCTTTTTGAAAGCGAATGAAGTAGGGAAAGAGATAGAGAGACAGCGAAGGAATTGCCAGAGGCCGGAGAGAGAGTGAGAAAGAGAGAGAGCTAAAGGGGTAGTCCGGCTCAACGCGAGAGCAAGAGAGAGAGAGAGAAAGAACGAATAAGCGCAGGATGCAAAATGGTCGCAGCCGCAGCACCTTAATGAAATATGAAAAGCCGCCGTCGAGCGTCGGACTCTACCTACATCCCCCGCGTGTGCGCGTGCGGCAGAAAGAGAGAGAGAGAGCATGCGAGGGCGAAAGCGGCTCTCGCGGGCGACTTTAGAGGGAGAGAAAGAGAGAGACAGCGAGAAAAAGAGAGGAAGAACAAGCGCGCAGATCCGATCCTCGATATATATCCCGGGCCGCAGCAGCAGCAGCGAGAGACGCGTGGCCGTCCGGGCTCGTGGGCGCGTTAGTTCCCGGCCACGCTTATACGCTTTAATTCCTTCGACGGCT
This sequence comes from Cecidostiba semifascia, assembly GCA_900474235.1. Taxonomy (NCBI): domain Eukaryota; kingdom Metazoa; phylum Arthropoda; class Insecta; order Hymenoptera; family Pteromalidae; genus Cecidostiba; species Cecidostiba semifascia. The sequence goes on along the minus strand of UCQR01098294.1, from coordinate 11,148 downwards.
TTAATTCTCATATTCGTATTCCGCACTTCGTCTCATATTCCATTGCTGCCGCGCGACGACGCGCAGCCTTGCATCCTCGCAGCAGCTCTTCTCCTCTCTCTTTCTCTCCCGACTGCACAGGCTAACTGTAGAACAGAATTTCCGCCGGTTTTTATTGCAGCTAAATGCTTTTCCTCCAACTGACTTAGTAAACAGCATGCGTACACAATTTTCTACCCTCTATGCGTCGAGAAAGAGAGAGAGAGAGACTCCAAATAGAGGAGCGCGGACTAATTCGCCTCGGTGACATAGTTATGCCCGGGAAGTTTGTTACCAATGTATATACGACCTTCTAAATCTCGCTGCTGCTCTATTGAGATAAAAACTAGTGGACTACTCGCGCATATAAAAATAATAATGAAATACGCATAGGGGATGAGCATCGTAGTCGGCGAGCACACACATCGACGACGGCAGAGAAGCCCCGAATTTTCTCTTTGCCGTCGAAATATTCGTCTCTGACGGCTATTATCGCAGTGCCGAAAGAGAGCATCTCCAGGACTGTATACTAGCCAGCAGTAGTCAGTATATACACATACAGCGACAACGTCGAAAGACTCGAGCTTTCACGTGGCGCGCGGCGAGCGAGCTCGCGAGTGCGCGCCGGAATTTATTCCGGAAATACGTCCCCAGCACGCGGAGGGATAAAGATATTCCGGTTTTTGCATGGATTAGTAATGGAAGCTCTCGCGGGATAGGAGAGCTCTTTCAGAGGAAGCTTCGGCAAGTTGCCGCTGCTGCCGCCGTGGCAAGAGAGAGAGAGAGAGGCAAAAGGGGTGGACACTTGTCTCTTTTCCTCTGTACGTTATATTTCTTCTTCTCTCGGCCGTTGCCAATCCGAATGTGACCGCTGCGCGCGAATTAAGCGCGATTTCACAACTCGCTTGCCGCCGCCGTAAATCATAATACTCGATTACCGCACTTGCGGAAGCTCGCCTTCTGCACCTATATACACGCGTCCTTCTTTTCTCGCTCTCTCGCGGCTGCGTTGTATTAAAATTAAGAGCGACGAGTCGCGCAGCTAGGAAAATCGGGGAAAAACCGGTGATGACTGAAAAATTCATCATTTCCAGGGCTATTCGAAACACGAATATTTCTATTATTCAGAGAGAGAGAGGAGTGAGTCGGGCGCGCGGGCGGCGGGGAAGACAAAGAGAAAAGGAGGGGAAGAATAAAAGGCATTCGCGCGCTGCTCGCGAATTCGCCGTCTCTGTTTCGCTCTTTCCCTTTGAGGCGCGCAACTGTGATGCCAACGGGGCGAGAGCAGGGTGTGGCTACTGGAGAAGGGTTGATATGCTTATATGTGTACACGCGGAAAAGAGGAGATGCCTCTACCAGAGCGCAAATATCACACACGAGCCACTACACACTGCTGCGTTTCTCCTCCTCTTCCTCTGTCTCTCTCTCTCTCTCTCTCTCTCACTCTCTCTTCCGCCTCTCGCAAAGACAGCAGCACGAGGAGAAAGAGGGAGACGTACACCCGGGGTAGCAGTGGGAGGGATACATATACGCAGGGATATGTAGAGAGAGAGAGAGAGAGAGAGAGAGAAAAAGAGAGTGGCCCGACTACGGCGCCGCCGGGAAAAGAGAAAGAGATAAGCGCCCCCGAATATAAGGGTCGAAAGGATATAACGAATATGACGTCAATTTTAAGGGATGCCAGAGAAGCAATCAGCGACGTAGCCAAAGGGTTATATGCGTGGAGCTGCCCAGGAATTTGAATCTTTGCGTGTACTCGTGATACAACAAAAAATTATCTTTCATACTAGGCGGTCGCAAAAAATTACACGATGATTAAACGCCCTTTGAGTGTATATTATTATGGGAAGAATCGAGCGCGGCGTTTGAAACGATAACATACTCGTATTGCAATTTAATTAGAAAAACTATTCGAGATTGATCATCAGTAGTACACTCCGAGTATGGTAAGACTAGCTGACTCGATCATATCAATTTTTTTTTTCTAATATCAATTGTAAAACAGATCTTGAAGCTGGAAAACGAGGCAGAGATTACAAGCTCAACGCCGGCGTCGACTGAAAAGGGAGTCTAGATCGAGGAAATCATTTAGGCAGCGGACAATACGAGCGCAATTCATAATTTAATACCGGCAGGCCGTGGACGATAAAAGCCTAGGCACACACAGCTCTCGTATATACATATACAATATTCGCGTGCACACATCACAGCCTCCGGCGCCGAATTGGTCCGCGCGGCCTGGAAAGAGAGAAAGAGCTCGAAGGCAGCGCGCGTGTGCGGATATAGAAAGGCTTAAGTGGTGCATTGGAATCGCTGAAACCACCTCCGCTTCTCTCCCCGCCCGCTCGCTCTATATCTTTCTCCACTCGTGTCCCATGTGCTCTTACTCCGGCGGCGGCGGCGGCAGTATATAGCATTGCTGCCTTCAAGCCCGCACTCATTTCGCAGTCCCATCGGGGCGCGGACGACGACAGCCTATTGTTTCAACGTATTAGTCATTCGACGTATCGCAAAGTGTGCTGCCGCCGCCGTACTTCCCGCGCGCTCTGCTCCTCCACCTTCCCCTCCGCGTTTCTCTCTTTCGCTGCCCCCGCACCCCCTACCGCCGTGTCTCTACCACCCCTACGCCTTCTGCTGCTGCTGCTGCTGCTGCTGCTATGCTATGCTACTCTCCCCCCAACCCGCGCAATCAGCGGCGAGCTTGGAGCGTTCGCCGCGGTGCGTCGCCAGCTGACGGTGACGAGATGCCTTCGAATAAGGCGCGCGCTTATATATATATACGCGAAAATATACAGACGGAGGAGGTGGGGGGCGAGAAAAGCGAGGCTAGACGCGGAGGAATGAGGAGGGAAAAGGCCATCAAGTGCTTTTTGCGCCGGGCGCGCTCTGTATCCGTATAAGGGCTTCGATTTTACTGCGAACGCGCTCGTTACGTGGCTTAAACGCTGAAAGCTCACCTCATTTGCCACGAGAGAGCCGACGGCAACAGCAGCACTACCTCCTCTCTACTGCTCTCTTGTTTTTCGCGATGGGCGCGCATGATCTTACCTCCGAAGATATTTGACGATAAGTATACCTCTCTTCCACCCCCACTCGCTCCCACCTCTTCTTCAACGAGGTACAACCATCACCGACGAAACTGATAGCGTGTACTTACATACACGTATATGTAGGTGTATCTGCGATTGCGAAAAAGGGCATATCTTATATACGAACGGAGAAGAAAACCAGGACGTTGCAGTTTTAATGCGGTTTGTTCGGCAACTCTATACATCAGGCGAAAGCCACAAGGGGCACACGATACCTGCGAAACGCGCCGCGGTTTTCGAAGTTCATGTCGATAATAACTGTATCGTGACGCGCCACTGCAGCGGTATACATTTTTTTTCTTCAACTCCGCAGCTCACGCCCACCGAGTTCGCGAAGTACATATCAGCCGCGAGTGGCCTGCTTCGATTAGACTTTGCATTATAACCGAGAGCACGGAAAACATATCGATGCGTGCCTTCCGCTTATTCCTCGAACTGCTATATATCAAGCCGAGTTTGCTTCGAGGTGATATGCGCGGGGTTGGAGTGAAATTTCGTTATTTACTTTTTTCGGCCTCGTAATGACAGGAGACACGTTAATCGAAATCGATTTCAATTCGGCAGTCGATTCCGGACAAACATGGGTGGGTGCGTAAATGGACAAAGTTATCGGAATGAATATCGGTAGCTCATGTTCTGCTGAATAATATTCGAACTCATATTGGAGAAAAAAGCCTTTAATTTAATTTAATAAAACTTTCAATAAAAATCAGAATTAGCGTGAGATTTAAAAAAAAAAAACAAGTATACGACATGGCTGTGATAACTACTTTTTAACGACCAGCAACGTAAACTGCCTATGCAGTATTTATTATTATGCGCTGCACAAAGGCTATTTAGTTCACGACATGATCGATTCGAAAGCATGCGCTCACGCCATTCGCTGATCAACGGGTACAAAAAGTATTAAGTTCACCTCGCAATACTTTTGCAAGGTCTACACTGCTTTATTCTTTATCGTAAAATTGAATTTAACGTTTGCATGAAATTATTTAACGTACAAAATATTGTCGATCGAATTGTGCGGGATCGATATTTTTTAATCAAACGTTGTCAGTCGTGCAGCGCATCAGTAGTATTTCAAGTATGGAAAACAAGATTAAAAGATTATGGCAATATGAAACATAGAAGTTCATGCAAAGGGAATGCTTTCTCTGAGTAGTAAAGGGACTGCGCAAGTCGGACATAGAGTGAAGTATACTCGTGCACACATACACAGAAGAGAAGCACAGAGAACAGGGAGGAGAGGAAGGTCTTCTTTGAAAGTTATGCCAACGATGCGATGCGCCTGCAGGACAAGATTGAGGAGCAACCGCGTGGAGAGTTATACTTCCGAGGTCAACCAGCAAACTCGTAAACAGCGCGAACACTATCCTCTATTCTACCGGTTCGTTGCTTAAGCGATTAAGTGAACCGAGAATTAAATTGAGCTTGCGCGCAACTCGTACACACTGATGCGCCACACTCGCGCTCGCGTATACAAACTCCTCGTCCTCGCGCGCGACGCAAATTTTGAATTTTCAATTAAAAGTCCGGGCGCTGAATTTCGCCGTCCGGCCGCCGCCGCCGCCGCCGAGAGAGCGAAAAACCGCACACGATTTAATGCTTCTTTTTATCGCCCCGACGCTTTGATTGCGGCTGAATTTTCCAGTTTGATGATATATTATAACTTGCCGTATATAAATTGAAGAAAAATAGAGGGGAAAAAAAGCCGCCGACGACTGCGAGTAATCGTTAATGACGAGGCATACGAGAGCCGCGCGGCTGCCAAAAACTTTCAGCACGCAAATAAGCCATATTCCTTTGCTTTGCCGTGCGCATATTTCAACTTTGGCCAGCGGGAATTCAGTTCCTGCTTTACCTCGCCCGTATATTTAAAATCGTCTTTGGCAGCACTACTCGCGAGACCCTTTTAGAATTCCTCACCGCGAATCAAAATGCATTTCCTCTCGTTTCCACATACGGCTTAATATATATGTGAATTACTAAAAGTTTACGATTATTATTACAAATTGAATAAAGATTAAAAGTTTAATAACGCGTCGCGCTCCTTTTCACCAAAATGAGTTTGAGAAGATCAAGCAGAGACGATATAATTTCTCCAATTAATCGCCTCTCGAGAGAAGAAACCCAATACTCTCGAAATCTGACTGAGAAACACGAGAGAGAAAAGCAAAGATCCGCTGCGTCGAGCGCTTCGGTGATTCCGCGGATTTCACTCTCGGTCCGTATTGTTTGTTCGACATGGTTGCGCAGCCCGCGACGACGACATCGGTCGGGCAGGCGATGGAAGGAGGGGTAGCGAAATCTGTTTCTTTGCACAGAGAAGAATATCAATTGTTGAAAATACAAAGGGTGAGAGAAAGAGGAGTATAGTCCTTTTCTCGCTCTCTCTCTCTCTCTCTCTCTCTTCCGGGGAGTGTAAGACTTGGGTATATAAGAGACTGGCACTGCCTTGAGAAGAAAGAAAAGGAGAGTGAGAGAGTGAGAGAGAGTTTCAGAGTGAGAAGGAATCGAGGGTGCCGCGGCAGCACGCCCCTATACAAACCAAATTCTTAAGAGAATTTAACCGTTTGAATAGCTCGCAAATCCATTGCAAATGTTTACACGGCGTTTCGCGCGGGTTATCGTGCCTTTCCCTCTCGCGTTTCATTCTTCTTTTTTTTTTACTTCGTGCCCTCTTGCTTTTTCCTTATGTTTTCGCCGCCCTAGCCGACCCTAGTCCTGTATTTACATCGTTGCTCTCTAATCGCTTAGTAATTATGTATTAGCGTATTTGAGGTAGAAGATATAACAAGATGCGCGTGTCAAAAGAAAGTGGAAAGATCATTTTTATCCACAGCAGATTGCAGCCAGCGTTCGACGGCGTACAAAGTTTGGCTTTATCCACACGAGGTTGCTGGTCGAGAGAAGGCCGGAATCAGTCTGCGCAGCGAATACGGGACCGCAACGATCAGTAGTTTGCGCCACGGTAGTTCGTCTCCGCGGTTGCGGAGGCGCGCGAGCGTGTACGTCTACATCGCACTGAGAGAACTAGAGAGAGAACAGGAGAGTGTATATAGCCTCTGCGAGAGCCGCGACTTGCACTGTCTTAGCTCGAAGTAGCAGCGCGGTAAAGCAGCAGAAGCAGAGAGCAGCGGAGAAAGAAGAAGGGGCAGAGAGGATGGTTTGAGAGGAAGCGCCGGCGGTGCGGCGGTATAGCTGCCCCCTCAAGACAAACAGTGGCGGTGTCTTAACAAGTGGACCAAGCTGTGCCCAAGACAAAGGGTAATTGAGGGTAGGGATTAATACCCCTATACAGGAGAAATCCAGCCTCTTCTCGTCTCTTTGGACTTGTCGTCTCTCTCTGTCTATCCCGGCCAAGGCCTCCTTGGAAGCTGCTGCTGCTTCTGCTTGTGCCGAAAACGAAGAGCAGCGCGCGCGTCCTCTATACTCCTCGAGATGCTCCGCCGGGAAATACCGGGGTCATCTTACTAATTAAACAATCAAATACGGGCGGCAGCGAGCGGCTATCAGACCTGCTGCTGCTGCTGATGCTCGTTCTCACTCTCTTCTGTAGCTACTCGATTCTCACGAGAATAGTATCTATAGCCGCTGGGCAAGGCCAACAGAGAGATCAATCGATTAACCTCCCGCTGCAAACTTCGATTGGACTTTCTCGTTAAAGACGACCCGCATTTTCAGCCCTGGCAACTCTCTGTGTTTACGCGATACACTCCTTCTCGAGGCTGCTTTCTTAACTTTGCGTATAGTTCTGTACTTTCCAAGCCGACTCGGAAACTCTGCCTATTTCGACGTACGATTTAACGACGGTATAGTCCGGAAAAAGGTGTAAGCTAAATTTACAGGCGCGACAGGTATTGAAGTATATACGTGATCGCGCCGCGACTATATCCTCCCAGGAGCAAAGACAATTTCGAGCCTAAGATATCTAGATACTCGAAAACTTGGCGAGGCTTTAACGAGCCAACGGAGAGAGAGAGAGAGAGAGAGAAAGACAGTGAGAGCGAGAGCTCGAATTATAATACAAAATGCCATAACTATCGTCCTAATCACACTTTATTCTAACAGGTTCCCTCGTAACGAGCCGCACTCCCTCTCTCCGGCCCTGTCTCTCTTTCGCGAGTTGTAGACGCAGCTAGGCGCACTCGTCCTACGGAATTTCCTCGAAGGAGCCTCGTAAAACGTAACCACCCCATCGAGAGACGAGAGAGCGAGCGCGCGCGACGTCCTTCGATAAGCTGCGCCGCCACTACCGCCTTATTCGCCTACACCACCCCCTGACTTTCGTATAGCCGGCTATACTCTCCTCGCGGGTAATCCCCGGCCGTTTCTAATCACAATTTTAATGTCGAAAACTTCCTTGATTTCCCTGTTCACGCGTCAACACGAGATACATGCGCGCCAAAGCTCGCTCGCTCGCTCGCTGCTAACTTTTACGCGCTGGATGCAAAACTTTTCATTAGCATAATAATGTATTATTAAGGCTCTCGCTATACAAGCTTCTATTCTGGTTAATTAGCCGAGCATTCGAATGATTTCTGGAAAAGCACACGACGACGAGAGTCGGCACTTTTAAAACAACACGGCGTAATTAATTTCGAATTGAAAAACAAATAGTTCTGGCAAGTTTCCTGCGATATGCATATTTGCAGAGGGAAGTTAAAAATACGTACGACGTATCACGAGTTTGCTCGCGGAGAAACGCAAGAAATCACGCCATACACACAATATACGTCGTCAAAAAGAGAGCAGCTGCCAAATTGAATAAGCTTGTGAAAGCAATATGGGATTCCGTCGCAAGAATCCATACCAGTATAGCACGAGTAGGATACGTCTTATATAAGTATACGCCCGCAGAGTATTGGAATCCTCGACATCAGGAATTCGAATCGCGGTCGAAGAAGCTCATCCCGGAGCAAAGTATACCTTTCTCCCCTCGTATATATCTGCGCTCTCGACTCTTTACTCGCGTGAATTCCGAAACATCTCTCTCAATCCAATCGAGCGCGCGCGCGCCATTCATAAATACGTAAACGACAAATCACCACCGCAGATCAGCATAACATATCCCGAATAAACAGTAGTTATAACGTATACTACATATGAATACATACTCGGTAAACCGGCTGTTTGGCTAGCGTAATTGCTTAGCAACGATATTATATACGAGCGCGAGTATATGGGGTAAAGTCGATACATTATAATTGTCGAGTTCATCGCTCCTCTTTCGCTCGCTATACGATGAAAAGTCGCATCGAGACTCCGATATATAACGCGAGAGATAGCATCGAACTCGCGCATAAAAATTTAACATTCGTCGCAGGCTAAGTCCGCTTATCACCGACTATATCTCTCTCGCGTATTGCGTGAGTTCGATTGTAAAAGCTCTCGCGCGGCGGTGTATATACATGCGTCCCTGTATATACAAGACACATACACACACATATATATATAGGACGATAATAGCGCGCTCGCTAGCTCTCGTCGTCGTTTTGCTTTTAATGGCTAACGGCAGCAGGCGCGCCTATGCATCGTTCGCCTCTCTTCGAAGCCCTTTTACCGCCTCGGCGCGTGAACTCGGTTATCGGTACTTTATGCTTTCGCTTTATTGTTCGATCAAGTCCCGAGAGCGTCGCGGCGTCACGTCGCTGACACTGAGGGGCGGATACAGGCCCAGGTTATTAGAAAGTTATTAGAAGGTTATTTCATGTCAGGCGCTGAATTACGCCTTTCACAAAAGTCAATAAACCGGATCAATTTTCCCCCGGCATATTAAATTATAATGGAGTGCGTTAGTCACAAAGCAACTACGACGATGACGCCGTTGCTGCTGAATTTACATTGCTGCGCCTCTTTACTATAGAGGTAAATGAATTTGACGGAGAGTATAAAATATATTCGCGGGTATAGCACGGAGATGTTTCAGCAAAGTATTTTTTTTTTTCGCGTATACGTTCTGCAGTTCTCGCTTGGGCTTCGTTCGCGAGTGTATACGCATACATCACTCGACAGCGCGGCGCGAGATAAGACTCGGATGGATCGTTATATGCTGGGCGACCTATGATTAATAATTACTCGAGCGGCCGCGCGAGTAGCGAGCCGGCTTTTATCAGATGCCAGACAAAGCTGGAGTTACCCCGATAACGAGTAATCAAAGCCGTTCTTATAGCTGCAGCCGCGTAGCGCTACTGCCTTGCACTGATTTGCCCTGATGTATTGTCCGAGCGACTGCTGCAGTGCCCCCTTTAAAAAAATGTGTATATTGCTCAAATTAATTTCGGTCGTTATGCGTTCGAGCGTGCGAGCATATATACACGAATAGCTTTTACGTATATCGATCGTCCCCGCGGCTAAGGAAAAAACCAACATTATTTAAGCGAGCGATCAAACGATGCCCGTTTCCTAGCTCAACCCTACTTTATACTCCCTCTCGGGCCTCAGTGTCCTCATACACTAATATACCCCTTCGCGCCCTTGTAAATGCAAATTTCTTTAATAACCATATCGCGGCGTATATTTCAAATTAATAATACCTTTCGCACTCGAAGAGCCTATACAATCGTGTGTGACTGGAGTTTTTTTACTCCTGTATATGCACGCAGCCGCGATACAACGCTTTGTAATTCGAACGAAAATTACGCCACATCCGAACGTTTTATCTCTCGAATGGTTTTATAATAAAAAAAACGTATTCTCAGCTGTAGATAAATTCATCGAACAGACCGCGCACGGTAATTCAAACACTGATAAGAGTGCTACTTATAGCGTCTAACAGCAGCAGCGTAGAGGAGTTTGGCGAGTGGAAATCAGAGAGAGATGCGCGCCTTAAATTATTGACTCGCATTAAATTAAAAAGCTCGGGCCGAGGTCCTTCCTTTGTCTCCCGTTCTGCTTTCTCTCTGTCCTTCGTAATGGCACGCGGGTATATGAGTTCTCCCTATCAATTTTCATCCCTCCCGAAACAATATCTCGCTGCAAACGTTAGGAATCGCGAGAGCGTAAGTAGGGGAGAGGGACTACTGCTACTACCACGCAAGTCGTAGTATCGCGGCCCCCCTCGGCTTTGGCGAAGCCGATTCGTCTGCTCTCTCTCTCTCTCTCTCGTATTATAAAATATTGACGCGCATCGTCGCGCGAGTAAACGAAAGCCAGAGCGAGACAAAGTTCGGCAATGAGTCTCGCGTTGCGATACAGCGCCTATATATATCGACAGGAGAGGGATCGGGAGAACAGATAAGAAAATCTCTAAATAATGCATGCCTCGATTTTCGACTTTTCAGGACAATTTTCGAACCCGTCATGTTCGCCGTCAGCGATCCCATCGGAAACATATATATACAGCGAACGCAAGTCGCGCACACTTTTCAAGCGACAAGAAGATCGACCTTTTTCCCCCCGAGGAATTCTCTCGGCATTTTGCCCTCGACTTGTTCGACACGTGAAAATCCAATTATCGGCGATTGATAATTTATCAATGCTTATCGTCTACACGAAATCCCACAACGCAGCGGCATTGTCGATACGCGCGCGCTCATTATCCAAGAGCGAGACAATAAAAGCTCTCGTATCATGAGCTACCTCGCGTACGAATATGTATGGGAGAGGAGAGGAGAGGTGAAGAGCTGGTCGCGAACGGGCGGCTAATAAACGAGTAATTTTCCATCGAGCGAATGAAAGGGGCGGCGGCGAAGTGAAAGAAAGAGAAAGAGCGAGCCGAGCTGGGAAAAGTAGGAAAAAAGTCCGAAAAGACGCGACAGAGCGAGATGGAGAGGGAGCGAGCTCAATCGAGCAGGAGACTGGACGCTTTTGCTGCTTTCCGCAGTGGCTCACTCGCGTATATAAGCTTTCTCTCTCTTTCGGATGAGCGGACTGGCGGGAGAAAGAGTATAAGGGCTCGGGGGCTTTTTAAAGGCCGGTTTTGGTAAAAACACTCGCGAGCGAGCGCGTACCAGCTCAGAGAACTGCAGCACAAGAGGCAGCGCACAGTGTGCTTCGGCTGAAGAGTGAGAAAGAGAAGAACGTAGGTGGAAAGAGAGGC
>UCQR01098293.1:18743-29455 GCA_900474235.1 Cecidostiba semifascia | reverse complement strand
TTAGCTCGAGCGCGCGCATGTGCACGTAAGCTTCTTACACTATATATGTGCGACGTTCAAAGCTCGCTCGTTATATAGGTACTCTCTCAAAGCTAACGTATCCCCTGGAGCATGACAGCCAGCCGCAAACAAACGTCCACCTCCCAGGGTAGCAGCAGAAATGCCAGGGCATTAGCGCGTCAATGTCGGGCTGTCTTTAGCGCGACAATGCCGGCGTGACGCTGAAAGTGCAGCTTGCTCTCCTGCGCTTTCGCGAAAAACAACGGCCACCGCGCCACGCCGTTTTCTAATGACGTCTTGCGAGCGTCAAACGTTAGGTATATAGCGTGTTGTGTATGTATACACGTCGAGAGGCCAGAGCACGCGCAGACGGTCATTACGGCAGAGGCTAAAGACCAGAATTTCTTCCGAGGCACAGCGGGACTGGCCGGTGGTTGCTTTTTTTTTTCTTTCTTTCTTTCTTTCTTTCCCGCAAATCAGTGCGTTGACTCTCATATAGCGGTGCGTATACACACAGAGGGGTTTCTGCCTTTAATTTGCGAGGAAGCCTCTAACAAGTTGTTTACTCAAACTCTATGTATAATAAGGTCATCATATCAGTTTTAATCAAAGTTACATTTGTATAAAAACGAGGGGTCTGAATCGCAAACACTACGAAAACCGTTTTTTTTTTTCACCAACGATCCTCGACGGTGATAAGCCGCCACACCGGGCGACGCCGGTTGTTCTAACACTCCTCCGACAGCTGTTTTAGGAGCGGCCGGCTTTCTCTAATCGGGAGGCTGAATCTCTCTCTCTCTCGCTTCTTTTTCTGCCACACCGTCGACATCGCACGCGCACATCTCGCAGTAGTATAGGAATCGGTTAATTGGAATGGATTTTTATGCATCTGATATACGAAGCGGCGCGCGCGTAATGAGTAGGAAACGCCGAAAAGGTATAGTCACGGGCTTTATACGTATATAACACGTGTCATTTGGCTGAGTGGCTTCTCGTGTAAGAAATGGCTTTATTAAGAGAGCGCGCCGGGGACGTGTTCCGCGATTTCGTACATCGCATAGTGTGCCCCCGTGTGAATAAATTTCGAGAGTGCAGTTACTTTACATGCAGCGTCTATGAATACGCGATGAGAGGAAAAAAACTCGCGGTGATAATTTTTCGCGTGATTATATTCAAAGAGCTATATAGACTCCTTCAGAATTCATCTGCTGAAGGTATATTATAAGAGCGAACGGCCTGAATACCCCCTAAAACCTCTTTCGCGCGTTGCATCTATTCATTCTGGCAACGCGGCCACTCAGTCACGTTTTTCAGCGCTAAACAGACAATGCGCGCGCCCGCGTCGAGAGTCCACTCGAGGATTGAATTTCCGTGGGAGCTGCCGATGTGCGCGCCCGGAAAAGGGAGAGTCCTCGAGGAGCACTCTTGATTCTTTTCTTTGTGCAGCGAATATAACGCTCGAATGCTCGATCGATTCGTATGTATACGAGACTCCTCGTTGTTTCATGGATGAGTGAAAAATATTTTTTTTTTTCGGCAGCTAGCAAAATTTTTTTGTTTTGATAAATTAGAGGCGGTGGAATATATTCAAATCGTCGTCTCGCTTATTAATCTTCTTAAATCCATGCAGGAGCTACCCCAAAATCATTCCCATCAAATCTGGTCTCCGCAGCAAACAGCAGTAGCAGTATAGGTAATCCCGCGACGTTTTTCTTAGCGGCGAAGCACATCCGACGACGCGACGACTACTACTACTACTACTATGCGACTCGACGCATGACTTGTCAGTCACACGGATAACGGACACCTAGGCATAATATCTCGGCGCGCGCCGACTCTTTTTTTGGCGCCTCGGCTCCATGAATTATTTATTCACTCGCGGCCTGCGCGATGATATGATTCGCGACGCACGTCCGTGTGTATAAGCGACCCCATGTATGTGCTGTTGATTTTTTGCCAGTCGCTCTCTATGCTTGGCGAGACGAATCGGCTGGTTCTTATTGCTTCAATTTATTTTTGCCAGCTAGAAACTAGAAATGTTCAAGACTTTTTGCGTGCTATAATCGAGAGTGTATAAAAAATGCTTAAAAGTACGTCTCATTAAACGCCTGAGAGACTGTATTAAGAGGAGGAAAAAAACGACTTTGCAAAGAGAGAAAGAGAGAGAGGACTGAGTCCATGCAAATCGAGCGTAAAGTGAAATCGTCGATGGGGTGAGCATATCGCATCAGGCACCCCTCTCGAGAAACGCGTTCTCCCGAAAATTAATTTCCCTCCCCGAAGAAGCCGCGTGAGATTATCATAAGCAAATCGTTTTTGTCGCCCGAAAAATCGCACTGATTAATCGTGGGGCTCGACTCTGCGCGACGGTTGCTTAATGATGATGTGGTTTTTTTTTGCGCTCTCGGCACACGCTCTATACACTGCTGTCTCTCGGTATATCGCGCGGTTCGATCGCAAAAAAAGGGGCGGTGTCGGTGCTCGACAGAAAAAAATCTCGTTTTTCTGGTCTGTTTGACTTTCAAACGGTATATAGGTATATCCAGATCATTTATATACTTTTCTTCCTGGGATTCGGGAATCCAAACTATACTAGCTGCTCCTGATTCATATATAATTGCCACAAGCTAATCGAAAGAAGCCGTAAAACGCAACAAAGTAGCCAAGGCGGAAACTAATTTTCTCTCTCTCTCTCTCTCTCGTGTGCCACACGCGCGCGCTCAGCGCAGTGCAACAACAGCAAAACGACGTAACGTCCTTATTACATACAGCGCGCGCGTCGACATGTGTGTGAACCACTTTTCTACGCACACTCTCCAAGAGAGAGAGAGAGATAACGGCTCGTCAGACTGACGCTTGAGCCTCAACGCGTATACTTTATTAAAGCGACTTGATCGCAGAGAAGATCCCAAAATGAAGAATATCAACCCCTGCAAATTGCGCGCTCTCGTTCATTAAAAGCCTCGATCAAGAAGTTGAATTGCACCGAAATTGCGCGCTGCAGAGAGAGAGAGATAATGACGACTAATGAAAGCCGAGTAGTGCACTGCATTAAAACGAGGAGGAATGAAAATTGGCTGGCTTTGAAGAAGGCTTCGCTGCACTCAATTAAAATAGCGCGTCCCGCGACGACGAAGACGACTACGACGACGGGACAAACGGTATCGAGAGCTGCTGCTGCTGCTGCTGCTGCAGAGAGCCGCGATAATTGAATAACGGAAAGGTGCGAGGTCGTTTTTGCACGAGCCCGGGGAATCGCAATAGCGAGCGGTTTATTAGCGTGTAATGTAGGCTACGCGGACTGAATGCTTTCTAGAGAGAGAGAAGTGATGCAGGATGATAATGCTGATGTTGTTATCGCGCGACTATATGACATGTGCGGTATTACAAGTGTATCCATTACATATAGAGCGACAATGCTTGTGACGAATTCGTTTCTGCATTTTTAACGGAACGACAGACACACACACACACTCGTAATCCTCTCTCTCTCTCTCTCTCTGCGATAACCGTGTCTGATGCGTTGCACACGCGGAAACGTAAATTTTTCGTATCTCGCATATTCAGAGACGGTCCGAGCGTGACGTCATGCTTAGTCTCGAGGAGGAATATAAAAGCTGCCGGGCGACGACTCATCGCCGAGCGCGTTTCTCTTGCGGCGCACGAATTCCTCGGTGAAAAGCGAAACGCTCTGCTCGTATTATAGGCCGACGGCATATCGGCATCACACTGACATAATCGTCAGGTGCGGCGATAGCGGCGCATAGTACACCTTAGACAGCGAGCTCGTTAAAATACTTCTGATCGGATTATATATATATATACCGTTTTAGCGAATGGCTCTCTCGGGGGGAACCGTTAAGCGCGCGCGAGAGAGATAGCTATTGTATAGGTATTCTCTCGAGTTTCGTTTCTCCGAATGCGGTGCGGTGTGTGTTCGATTTTATTTTTGTTTCGCAATTTTCCAGACAAACATCATGAAAAAACCATAACTCTCGCGGGGTTCATCGAGAGAGACTCTGTATATATAGTATAAAGAATGGCCACTTTCGGCGGATTATACTGCGAGTGTATAAACGGCTGCATGTTTTCCCCCGACGGCAAATCGACCTTGAGCCCTCCGTGAAAAATAACTCGCCAAAACAAGATCGGAGAGAGAAAAGTCTGCAGCGCCTCAAATCGACCGGACAGAATCGGACTTTTACGAAACTCCCGAGGTTCCCCCCGATCAGCTGATTGATGCGTGCAAGCTGCTCACGTCGAGAGGTATATAGAAGTCGGTCGCGTGGAAATATAAATATACATCGACTCTCTCTCCCTTTTCAATTTTTTGATGGAGGGGAGAGAGGATCTTCGAAGTCGAGTACATTAAAGTTTTTTTTTCCCTGACAGACTCGCGTAAACTTGTCATTTTGGCCGAATAAAACTCGGAGATCAATGGCGGAGGATGACTATTTGTTTGCGAAGCTGTTGAATACACGTCGAATTTTTTTTATTCTCTTTTGGTATTACACACAGATTCGTTTGTGACTCGTCTCCACCACGACCGAGGGGTGAGTACAAGAGTTGAAGGAGAAAGAGAGTCTTTTCTTTTGCGATCGTAAATTTGTTAGTTTTTGCAATATAAACGTCAAGGCTCGGGTGTATTATATACGGGGAGAACCTTGGAAATAATTCTCGTATAGCAACAGAAGAGTCATCGCGAACGATTTTTTTTTCTTCTCTCGTATGTTGACGGAGAACATTTGCTTTCGCGAATCAATATTGAAAATAAGCGTATATATTTCAAGAGACACGAGAGTAAACACCGTGTCTCGTGACAAAACCTTCTCTCGTCGCGGAAACGCATCTTCTTCTGACAACGCGTGTTTCTCTCATTGTGCGGCGGTGTCGTCGCGACGTTGTCTCGACTTTTTTCATAAGCAAATGCTCGACGTCGCGCCTTGATTCATGCCTCTCCCCCGGAGACAGATTAAAGTGACTGTTTTTGTGCGTATGCAACCTTGTGTTTCTATGAAGATTCACGACGACACGATGAACACAGTGTTTTCACGCTTGAAAGATGAATAATTCGAGTGCGAGCTGCGAGAGTGGATGAGAGATTAAAAAAGAAAAATTTTTATTTTTCCAGAAGATGTGCGCTCCAGAAATAGAAAAAAAAAATTCAATCTGCGATTCAGCTCACACGCGGTCCCTCGTGCCAACCGCAAACAGATTTAAAACATCAGAGCGCGAACATATCCTAGGCTAAGTCGTCACACAGCGAATCCCATTCACGTACGAAACGCGACACACATACGCGGGCAATCGTCCAATCGAGACGACGATATAGGCTGCCGAGTCGGCATTGCCGTGGGAAAGCCAAATCGGCTTCTGGATTATATTATATTGTCCTTGGAGCTGCAGTAGTGGCGGAAAAGTCGAGAGAGAAAAATCGATGCCGCATGACTGCGTGCTTATAGGAATATCGAACAAATGAGGCGGAATTTTTCTTGCTGGGGTATATACATAATATAATATGAGGCGTTTAGGGTTGCACCTTGTTGTGCGATGACTCTGGACAAATCGGCGGTGTGTGCAATGTGTGGACGCGACGTGTGACGAGGCGCCTTTAGACGAGAGAGAGAGAGAGAGAGCGTGAGTTGTGACAATTGACGTGTGATGGCATTTAGGGGCTTTTCTCAGGAGCGGGATGTCGCTCAGGTGAAACGTTTAATTTTTCACGGGATAACTCTCATTTTCCATAAATACTATATCTGATGGTTTTTCTTGTAAAAATTAAAATTCATCTACTGCCGCAATAAATCAAATGCAGAAACATCTGTTAAGCAGAATTCGATAGCCTTTTAAATGGATCTACATTGAATAAGACAGCGAAGGTCGCACAGTATAGTATACATCTCATTTCTTCAAATCTTGAATAGCCATAGCGCAAGAAATCACGACATCACCTGGAAGAAAGTAGAGCAGACAGAGATGAGCCACGCGTCCTTCCCAACTTCCTCACCAAATATAAAAAGAAGCCAACAGCTTTCCATCGAGCGCAGCAGGCGCAAACTCGCTCACTAGCTCGAATGAAAAACGAGTCGGAAAACTGCTGCTGCTGCTGCTGCTGCTGCGGTGAGTCCTGCCTACGCGCAACAAATGTCGCCTTGGCTTCATTGTCGAGTCGCGTCGACTGCAGCAGCGAGAGAAGAAAGAAAAGGAAGGAGAGTCGTCTATTAGGGGCTCGACGATGTTCCCGATGACGGACGGCCGATGTTTATCCTGCGGCTGCTGCTTTTCCATCACCTGGGCGGCATTCGTTCGGTATTAGCGGTATACGACTGCGTCCAAGTGGCCGTGTTTTGTTGTGTTCTGTGCGGGTGAGTCCTGAGGAAGGCGGGAACTGGAGTATAAGTTAGATGGGATGGGATGGTATACGCCGCAGAGTGATATTTAAGTTCTGAAATGGAACTCGTTATGCTGGAGGCTGCGTATATCAATTACTTTTAATATTTTTAGACAAAGGGCGTCATCCGTCAAGGGTAAAAAATGGCTGTGGGAATGTATTACGTGCGCTCTCGAGAGCTCGGTGCGTATAATGGATGAAGAAAAAACGTTTTCAATGTAACGCACGATGAAAAGTGATGACCTTCCATTATTGACTTCGTTATACTAGCAAAATACGATCAGTCATTCGTTTCTCTATATAAAAATTTAATATAGTTCATAGCGATTTTAAAAAACATTGCCGTCTCAGCGATTCACGAATCGATATTCGACGATGACCAAGTCTCATCACAGCCTCGCGTGCGAACCTCCCGAGCAAAAATCCTTCAGTATGGAGTCTGTACAAAAAAGAGCTTACACTGTACACACGACGAAGCTGTCTGTATTTACTTGGAGTCTCGCTTGATCGATCGATCGTCGACTAATTGAGCCGTACACACACACAATATCGCGCGCAGGTATAAAAATCCTAATCTTCGGCGCGTCGAAACGTTTCTCGAGTACACAGATCGATCAATCCTTTTTTCCGTGAAAATACCCGCCGCCGAACAATACCGCGCAATCTCAACGTGCCGACGAGTAATGAATTTCGAGGATTTAGAGTGAGAGAGAGGTATTGTGCTGAGGACGTCGCCGGGGTTTATTGAATTGCGCGTGGAGAATCGAAGGTCTACAGGATTTTTTTTTTTTTTTCATATTTCAAGGAGCTCCGATAACGAACTCTGCGAAATACGTTGACTTTTCAATGCTGTTATAGATATATGCCGTTGTGTATTGTTGTGTATATTTTCCTTCATTTCTATGTATATAAAAGGGACTTTCACTGTTTTACTGCGTTTTTATACGAGCACATTTAAACTCATTAGTTTCTTCGAATAAGAACAAATTCTTTATAACTAGCAATAATCGCGTGTGTAGGTGGAAAACGTGCAACGATGAAAAAGTAGACCGAAAAGCCGTAAAAAAGAACAGGACAACTCGAGCACGTACACTCGCGGGAGCTTTTAATTATTCTCTCGAGTCGGGCGTCGCGTCGTCTGTCGAGCAACGGTTTTCCATTCAGCGTGTGCTGCTACTTTTTCACAATCGCGTGCAGCTCCTCGTATACTTACACACGATGCACACTTCATTCTCACAGACGCGTTGAACATAATCGATCTATTTTTTTCTTTCAAATTCATTTTCATGGCAAAACATCATATACGTTATACGTTATTGATAATAGAGTAGTTTCAAAACGACTTAGAAGCACAAAAGAATTTCGGTTGAGCCTAATCGACAAAGTTTCAAGCATTTTTCTCTCTCCCTCTTGTATATTTGTCTCTCTTTCTCTCTCTTGGTACCTTATATACTTTACTCTCTTTCTTCGTCGTCGAGAGAGCCGCCGGTCTTGGAATTAATGGCCCAATTCATCGCGCTGGCTCTCGAGATTGCCGCCGATTGATTCACAAGCTCGGTATTTCTTCGCGATTGTGCTCTGCGCTCGCCGGTTATTATTCGAGAGCAGCAGCAGCAGCAGCAGCAGCACATCTCAAGTACCTTCTTTTCTCTCTCTCTCTCTTCTCCTCCTCCTCTTTATTTCTCAGTTTGCTTTCAGAGACCTTTCGCGACGTCATTACCGCCTCACGAAAGCGCAAGGACGCAGCGGTGAAATATTATTTAATAATTGCAGAGATTCGAGGAGACGCGCGCATAGTGTATAATATAATGTTTAAACGACGGCTGAATTATATATACGTGCGACGATTTATATCTCTCGCGCTGATGTGGCGGCAAGGTTTATGCTTTATTATCCGATTTGCCTCTCGAGATTGTTTCTCTCGGAGAAAGTTTCGACTTTCAATATAACATAATAACGGTCTTTAATATCGTATTGAGAGTGTAGAGGAAACAAAGAAAGTTCATTAGAGAGATGTAGACTTTCGTTTTTCGCGGAAATTTAAAAATATATTCAAAACATATGCTTTATACCGTCCTAAACAAACACTCATTACACCATTCTTAGCATTCCGCGTAAATTAGCGAGAACTAAGAGTTTCGCATTGAAATGAATAAGTGTTTTGTAATCACGCGTAGCGAATCGAGCGCTGTCCACTATAAAACGACACATCTCGCGACATCGGTTACGTATACAGGTATCTGGAGAGGCTCTATTTGACCAGCTGCTACTTCCCGTGTGTCGCTGCATATTCGCGCCGCTTTTCGTCAAGATTAATGATGCGTGTGAGGTGAGAGAGGGAGACGGGCTCCTCGTCTTCTTGCGGAGCTATATGTATATGAAAAATCGAGAGGGAGACGAGACACCTTGGGCGGCGAGGAGATTTCTCGCTCATCGATCAAACGTGTTGGGAAAATATGCACACACCGCGCGTGTGCGTGAATCGGCAGCTGATGAGTGTATGTATGCAAAACTGGAATAGAATTTTTACGTTATATTCAAACGTTGGCTCATCACGTCGGCGGGAGTCTGAGAAGCGGTGAAGTTCGTTATCCGGTAGACCGGAAGATTAGCATTTTCGAAAATAGTATACGGAGATAGGATATCTGCGGTCGAGAGAGCAGTTTTTTTGTTTGAGTTTTGGATCGACGCTATCGTTTATTTCATTTGAGAGACTCGTGTTTTCTGAACTAAATATTTTTGTGTGTGGAAGCTCGTATCGAGAGTTAATTCTGTTTTCGAGAAAAAGGAAACTTTTTTTTTGGTATAATAATATCATTTTATGCACTTCCAGTGAAATTTGAGCGAGCTTGATACTTTCACATCGTGACTAAGGTGTATTAACTATCATCTTCGAAACCGTCATTTTCGCCGCAACTTGTAAAATCCTTCTTATCGCCGGAAGGTTACTAGCCCCAATAAAAATCTGACTCAGGTCTTTTAACACATCAAGTACCGAAATTACTCTCGCCATTTACAACTGCAACAATGGCCTCCCAGGCAGAGCACGCTCACGTCATCCACGTGAGACCGGAAGATTTTAACAAACCTCTAAACACACACACAGCAAATCCTGTGTATCTTTAGAACTTGGATAGGATATCAGCGGGGCTCACGTGTCAAATCGCCGTTAAGCGGCAAAGCTACAAGGTCGAGTCTGCGCAGATGATGAAGTCACTACTGCCGAAAAGCGTTTATCTCTGGCATAAATCAACGGCTTTCCTTTCACTCGAAACTTTTTTTTTCATTCTGCCCATCGTTTGGAAGTTTTTCTGTCTAAATTATTAGATAATGTACGCACGTAAAGACTTGTGTAAATTTCGCTTCCTGCTTAGCTTACGTTATACTTATCGATCATAATCGTGAGAGGCTCGAGAAGTTCACATTGTGAAAAAGTATTTTCATGTGTACAAGGACGCGAAATGATCGTGATTAAAAGTCGGTAAAACTGTACATATTTAAATATTTCAAAGCTTCTTTTTTTTATATCCAAATGGGAAAATTGTATGATTATACTTAAAATAAAAATCTAAAAAAAAAAATGTATAAATTGCTTCGGCATTGAGCTGAAAACTACTTGAAAATGCAGAAATGATTTATGTCGTCTTTTTCTATATACGATTAGAGAAGATCAAGTTTTTTGTATACAATAAAAACACGAGCGTAAATGAAACAATAATCTCGACACTCGAACGACGCAATATTTTTAACAACCGTCGTAAAGCAGACTGCGACACTTTGCTCTCTCAGTCGAACTCCATAAAAGTGATAATCACGTCGTTCGTTCACGGTCAAAAGATTTCGCCATTATTGATAAGGAGAAAAAGTTCGCGGAAGCCACAACTGCCGCGCGACGCAAATCATGTACGCACACGCTCTTCTCGTATCACACAGTCTGGCTCGTCGTCAATGACAGAAAACGGTCATCTCATAGAGGGAACTGGAAAAAAGAGAGAAAAACGCCGCGAGACCTCAATTGTTAAATGGACGAGCGAGAGAGTATAGGGTCCATTCAAGCGTCGCGTCGGCGGAGCTCATTGACGAGTCTCTCTCGTCACCGCTGCACTTGATTCCAAAGCATTTCGATACGAATCTATTCCCGAGCGCAATAATTTATTCATTTTTATGAATGACTGTATACCGTACGACTAGCGCGCAGCTAATCTAAGCTGCTGTAGTTTAGATACCAATTAGCAGCCGTTTGAATAATTAACGGAAAGGCCGTTTCGAAATGGAGCGTGTACCGTTCGACTCGGCGTCAAAAGTCAAAAAGTACCGTACG